>JADRCC010116157.1:0-15801 GCA_019843855.1 Hylomyscus alleni
TCTCTCTCTCTCTCTCTCTCTCTCTCTCTCTCTCTCTCTCTCTCTCTGTAGCTACCAATTAGGATCAAGTTATTGGTTACCTGGTTTTATTGCTGTGGGACTCTACTGCTTGCTTTATTTCACCTTCTGCAGATACATCTGACATGGTGCCCTCTAATATTTGAAGAAGACAGTTACCTAAACTCATTAACCAGTTGCTGTTTAATACTGAGTATTTTTGTGTGGAGGAGCAGAAGGTTTGATTACAAACAAACTGCAAAGCAAACTTTGACTGTTTGAAATCAGGCTGTTTGAAGTTAGACTGCAGAGAACCACATAAGGGCTTGTGGGTTGCTAAATGATCTTAGTTAACACATTATTTCTTTCTCCTATTCATATAAGCAGCTTGAGAATCAGATGCCTATATATGTAAGCTAATTAAAGAGTGAGAAAAAAATCAATTCCTGAAATTAAGAAAAAATATGAATGAAACAAACTTATTGGCAGGAATAAGCTTATTGATGTTTGCGAAAATTGAGAAGTAAATCAAAAAACAGCATCATGGGAGCTACTGTGCATTTTATGTGGAAGAGAAAGCATACAAGCATACAAGGTCATAGAAATCAGACAGAATTACAGATATTACATAGATCCACAGAATCCAGTATGTATACACAGGAAGTCACTGACATGTGGATTCAAGGATCAGCTAGTTATTTAATCACTAGAAATTCTTATTCAGTCCATTAGAAAGTATCATTTAATAATTTGTAACATTTTTCTAAGAGTTTTGAGTTCACAATAATAGATGAGTTATGAGCTTAAATGTGACCTATATACCTTACTCTCATACCTTTTGAACTAATTATTCATTTCGTGAAATATTCAGATTGTATATAAAGTTAATTTTCTACCTAATATTAATATCTTTGGAACCCAGTTATACACACATATATGTATATATATACATATATATATATATACACACACACACACGTACACATATATGTGTACGTGTGTGTGTGTATGTTAAAAAGAACATTTATTCCCCTCATATTTCTGAGGATGTAATTCTAAAATCTGTGTGCATGATGACCAAATTCTAGGAAGGACTTCTCTTTTGTTTCTGATGACTTCTTTTTGATATTATTATTATTACTGTGTATGGTGTTTTGAAGATGCTTGGCCCAGGCTATGGCATTACTAGGAGGTATGGTCTTGTTGAAGAAGATCTGACCTTGTTGGAGGAAGTGTGTCATTGTATGGGTGGGCTTTGAGACCCTTCTCCTAAAGCTCCCTGGAAGCCAATCTTATCCTGTTTGCCTTTGGAACAAAATATAGAACGCTCAGTACCTTCTGCTTCATGGCTATCTAGAAACTGCTCCCAGCTTGATGATAATGTTCTGAACCTCCAAACCTGTAAGCCAACCCAATAAACAGAAGTAAAACCCTAAGTAAGATACTATGTCTGTGGGTGGGGTGTGGGGGCATGTTGCCATGTGCTGAATGAGGTGGTTAGAGAACAATGTGCAAAGAGGAATATCTCCTCACATATTTTACTTTATATGTGTTCTGTGAACCAAACTCAGGTTGTCAGGCTTGTAGGGCAAGGAAGGGCTTTTCCACTGCTCCATCTTACCTATCTGATCCATATCTATATCTTTAAAAATATAAGTAACAAAGAATCAATCTTTATTAAGAATCATTCATTAAGTGCTATAATCACAGAAATAGGATTAAGTGGAAAGGTTTGGTCAGATGGATTAGCTGTTGAGAATTCTCTTTCAGAGGTCCCAGGTTCAATTCCCACCGTCACAACAATATTTAAATCCAGCTCCAGGGGATCTTATGCCCTCTTCTGTCCTTCACAGACAGCAGTATACATGGTACAATATACACGGTACATATACATACATCCTTTCAGGTAAAACAGTCATGCACATGAAATTCAAATAAGTTAGTCTTTATGAAACTCCTACAGATGTATTTATCCAAACTCTATTTCTTAAGATTGTGTATTCTCACTTTTTAAAAGTAGTCTTAGTCTGTCACATTCTAAAATAGCTATTATTCTGTGGGCTGTGAACCCCCAGAACCGGGAGGATTTGCTAGCAGTGCTCAGTAAAGCATACGGCAGTTTTTCTTGATGGCTTTGTTCTGAGAAGTGGGGCTGATGCCACCTTTAATATTATGTTTCATTTTTAAATTTTTACTTTTTGAAAATATGAAAAGCACTACCTTGTCTTGTGAAGTACTGAGAAGGCCAATAATGAGTACTTAGCCAAGGTTAAGTATTTTGAGCAAAAGAAGAGATCATGGACTTTAAAGTCCAGCTGAAATTGGGGAAGCATTGGTAATACACCAATGAAGTATGCAAATTACCGTGCAAAACTCCAGGTGACTGTGGTTGTTTAGTTTAATTTGTGTTGCTATCATAAAAACTATTGTGGAAAAGGCAATATAGAGGAAAAGGCATTGCTTCCATTTAGAATTCCAGAATCCAGTCTATCACTATGGAGAAATGAAGGCAGTATCTTCAAATAGGTAGTGTGCTGTCTAGTTTATGTCAACTTGACACAAGGTGAAGTCAGTTGAGAGGAGGAAGCATCAATTAAGGAAATGCCTCTACAAGATCAACCTTTTGGCAATTCTGTAGGATATTTTCTTAATTAGTGATTGGTGGGAGATAGCCAAGTCTTTGTGGATGGGTCCACCCCTGGGATGGTGGAGAAATACCCCTTGTTTCTATAAGAATGCAGGCTGATAAAGTCATGAAGAGCAAGCTAGTAGGCAGTACCAAGCCATGGCCTCTGCATCAGTTCCTGCCTCCAGAGTCCTGCCCTGTTTGAGTTCCTGTCCTGGCTTCTTTTGATAATGAATAGTGATATACAAGTGTCTGTCAAATCAACCTTTCCTTTCCAACTTGCTTTTTGGTTGTGGTGTTTCATTACAGCAAGACCAATCCTAGCTAACATAGCTAGTCACATCAAATCTACACTCAAGAACAGAGAGTAACGAATACTTGCATTCTGGTACTCTGCCTCTTCCCTTCACTTTTATAGTTCAGATCTCCAAGCACAAAGAATGGTATCAGCTACAGTGGGACTTCCCACGTTAAATAATAGTCAAGACAAACTTAGCCAACTTTCAGGCCAACCTGAAGTAGATACTTCCTCATTGAATCTTACTGATGGGAACAATGTTCAGTACATAGTGTAGGAATTTTTTCAACTAAAACAAAATAAGAAATACAACCTGAAGAAGGAGGAAGAGAAGTAAGAAGAGGAGGAAGAGGAGAAGAAAGAGAAGGAGGAGGAGAAGGAGGAGAAAAACTTGTATCTTTGAGGACTATTCAAATAAACTTAACTCTATAAGGTCAACTACGATCAATATTGTCTTTTAAAAAGCAGCCAATGGAATGTATACTCTAATTGTAATATAGATTTAAAAAATACTCAAATAAAAAGTAATAAATAAATGCTTTGTACACAAGTGTATTTAGAAAAACAATTGCAGGCTTTTACTCATAAAAAAAACGGTATTTTAGGAGTTACAGCTATTCATTAAAGCATTTGTCTACCCTATGTTCACTTCCAAGAATTGAAAAATAAAACTCTGCCAAATATTAAATATTAAATAAAACTCTTAAATATTTGAAATATATACATATGGGTATGAAATGGTGAATGACTTTTGTTAATGTTGGGAAGAATATAAGGAAATACAAATGTACTGCTGAAAGTTTAATATTTGTTTCATAACATGGTAGAATGCCTTATGCTTACTGTCTTAGTTAGTTCCCTATATCTGTACAAAGCCACCATAACCAAGACAATATATAGAAGAAAGGGTTTCTTGGAGGCTTGTAGTTTCAGAGCATGAGACTCCTGAAACTTTATATCAGGAAGTACAGCAGCAGGAAGGAAGGCATGGAGAAGCAGCTGAGAACTTCAATCTGATCTGTAAGCACAAGAGAAAGACAGAGAAATGCATGTGAATGCCATGGATGGACTTTTGGAGCTCCAAACACTCAGTGGCATACCTCCTCCAACAAGGCCACATACCCTAATCTTTCCCAAATAGTTCCACCAACTTGGATCTAAAATGTTAAATTTTATTAATATCTGGGGGGAATTCTCATTTAAACCACCATACTTACACATACAGTAGAGTTGTATCAGGAGTCTTCATTGGATTAATTTCCACTGACATAACAAATGAGCTTGTAGGAAATAAAACCATTTTTTATTTTTAATGCACTATCTTGTACACAAAATATAAATATTACATGTATATTTTGGTGATCAAAATGAGTCTACAAACCTTCCTCACTCCTGCAAGGCCCTACCAGCTCCTGTAGATCTACCCATGCTTTGGATCAACCTGAAGAAGCTTCCTGACACCCCTTTCTTCACAGCAAATCTGCACATGCCCCAGACCCTTCACTTTCAACCAGAAGAAACAGGAGCAGATTTTTCCTGATCCTCAAATATATTTATACTGCCAAAATTTAAACTATGTGACTTGCAGCAACCTTTTATTTTTTCTGTTGGTTTGTTTTCTTATAAGAATGCAAAACAGTTTTCTCAAATGTAATGAGAGAATATTCAACCATATGGACTATGTTCTCTCCTTGTGCTTTCATGTGGTTTCTGGGCATTGAGTTCAGGTCATTAGGCTTTCATAGCAAATACTCTTCTCCATGTGTTGAGCCATCTAACTAGCTCTAGGATGATCTTTGAAAACCACTTACATTTGACCTTACTGGTTCACTTGGTTAAAACTCTCCAATAGCCTTCTAGTGACCTAGACTAAAATCCTATCTGCATGGGGCTCCTCCAATTTCCCTCTTGTTTACTCAAGCCCCTTAATTTTAGCAGCTCTCACAGAAATTCAGTTAACAAATATTGATTGTATGACTTTTATATATCAGTCATTATTTAGGTGCATAGGGTTCAATATGAATAAAAAAGTTCTCCTTTTTGGCATATAGACTCTAATGGAGAGACTAAGTAATGTATATATAATATCAATTTTACATAATTGATAATTGCTATAAATAAATTAAAATAATGGATAGAATTTGTTGAAATGACTAGGAGTACTTAGAGAAGGAAAGTTTGTTTTACACTAAATATAATTGTCTATAGCCAAAGAACATGGAACATAGCTTATCTTAAACCACATGCTCTAATGTAGAAGCACTTTCAGGAACATTTTTTTTTTTTTGGTTATATAACAACATATTTCCAGTGGTAGGAAGAGAAGGTGGGCAGGTTACTGAAAAACAGAGGAAATTTGCTATAGGTTTCAGATTCTGTCTGATGACATTCTTACCTTTTGACTGGTCTAAGCTAATGTTCTCTTAATATGCTTTAAATATTTTCCCTGAAGGTATATTAGGTCAGAAAGAGGTGAGTAAAATGCATACATTAAGGTCAATAGATGGCCCAAGGTAGGCTGGCTTCAGCTTTGTAATATCCTGGTTCTCTACAATCACAATGTTGTAAGCAGTCAATCGGCCTTTTAGAATCTCCAAAGCAAGTACAGGTGTTTCTGGAACTTTAGTTTATACTTACGTGTTTGTTCTCCCTCCACGGTTTGTTAAGCATTAAGATTATTTCCTGAACAACTGTAATTACCTCTACACTTGTAGTCCTCAAATATATTTTGATATGCTTCTCACGTCTACAGAATACACAAAACTTTCTGACTTGTTTATTTTGTTTCATTTTCATTCACTGACTCTCATTTGCCACAGCATTATTACTCAGTGAAATAACTTGTTTGCTTTATTCTATGTAGACTGGGACTATATAAACATGGATGAGTTGGTTAGGACTTAAGGGTAGGTGTTAGCATTCTATCTAAGCTCCTCCCTACAGCTACCTAGCAATATCCAGGTATGCTCCACCCTACAGTTGCCTGGCAACAGCCAGGTATGCCTGGCTATAAGAGGGGCTGCTTGCCCCCTCCTCACTCTCTTGCTCTCTTATTTTCTTGCTTTCTCTTGCTCTTGCTTTCCGTTTTCTCCTCTCTCCCCATTCCACTCAGTGTTCATGGCCAGCCTCTACTCCTCTATTCTCTCTCTCTCTTTCTCTCTCTCTGCCTTTCTCCACCTCTATTACACTCTTAACTCCCCTCCCCATGTCCTGAATAAACTCTATTCTATACTATATCATGATGTGGCTTGTCCCTTAGGGGGAAGGGATTCTTCAGCATGGGCCCTCTGAGGCACCCCCTTCCCCTCATACCTCCCCACACCTTCATAGAACATAACTCCCTTTTTATCTTTTTATAAATACATCAATAGATGTTTCCATTTGACTCAGTTTGAAATGTTAGTGATAGTCTATTTGGATGGGGAAGGATTCCAGGTGTTATAATATGTGACTGACTGCCCATTGTCCTCTTAGTAGGACAATGGGCAGTCAGTCAAGCCAATGCCAATGTCAAGCCTCTGAGATTCCCTGGGTCTGAGTTCATTTAACCTTACCATTTCTGCTGTCTGGAGGCACAGCCCACTTGCCTTACAACTCCTCCTTTTTTTGTTTTGTTGTTTTTTTGTTTTATTTTGTTTTTTCGAGACAAGGCTTCTCTGTATAACCCTGGATGTCCTGGAACTCAATCTGTAGCCCAGGCTGGCCTCAAACTCAGAAATCTGCCTGCCTCTGCCTCCCCTCCTTTTTGTTTAATAAAGGAGAGGTGTCATAGGAATAACTGTCTCCTATGTTGGGAATGGTTTGGTATCAAACCAAAACCTCATTAGGTCTTTGAAATGTTTTTCATTGGCTGGTTTTGAAATTGGATAGTCAGTATGATAGGAGAATCAGGGTTTTAATGGCTAGTATGGGGTCAAGGAAAGGAAAAAAAACCAAGCTACTAAAGAGTTTGAAAACCATGGAGTAGGGTATTGGAAGCATAGCATGGCCAATGATCTGCACAGAGATCTTTGTGCAATTACATGTCTTGTTCTATCATTGGATTCATTGACATAGAAGCAATATTTCTTCCCAAGAAAAGTACAGGTCCTTCCTTGTTGAGCAATCAGTAAATTCAGGTTGCTCCAATTTTGGAGAACAACTCCTGCTAAAGAAGTTATCTGGCATTGAAGGGACTGAAGACTGTCTGAAGTGGAAGCCTGGTCAAGTTTGTTCTGGAAGTCACTGGCCAGGTGGTGTGCTTGGATGAGGTTCTGTTCCAATGGTTCCTGAAAGCCTAGTGAGAAAAGGAAAACCAGTCTGATGAGCATAGGGATGAAGATATCACGGTTCCTTGGCCTCTTCCAAGCTGTAAGGCATGATCTTCAAGTTTTCAAGTTCATACAGATAAACCAGAAGAATGATATTATGGGAGTGGACAGAAACCTTGAAAACAGGTGTTAATGCAAGAACTGGGATTGTTGTCACAGAAGACAAGAGTAAGAGAGTTAGTACATGTTGGTTTGGTGATGGTGTTATAGGATGGGGCCTTTAATAAGGTCCTACAAGGCAAAGGGAGAAAGGAAGTTCAAAGAGAGGAATGTCTTATAATTTCATGTGGTAAGGATCCATGGGTTTCATGAGTAGAAATGTTAATGGAAACAGTTGCCAATAGCAGTCAGGAGATGGAAGCACAAACAAAAAAAAATGATTAGGAGGGGTTAAGGTAGGTAAGGTTAGCCACACATTGGATGTATTGTAGCTAGGAAAGAGTGACTTAGAGCTCCTTCTGAGACAGATTTTCCTGTTGAAGAATATAACATGAAGACTGATTTAGAGGCAGAGGTAAGCTGGTAAGAGACCTGTAGGTTGGCTACAGAGTATTTGACATAGTCTTGAGGGTAGAGCTTACCCATGACTAATGTGTGTCTGAGGAATCACTGATGGAAAGTTGGAAATGACTTTTAAAGTTGGTGAGCATGGTGCCACCAGGACAAGTGGATTCAATTCTGTAACTCCAATATCTGCAACCTCAGTATGTGGAGGTCTCATGGAGGCATTCGCCTATGTTTCAGTAAGGAAAGCAGAGGAAAGGGGTAAAGGTAGTGGGGATGGAATGTGGGTATAGGGGGATCTCAATCCTGGTCCAACATCCTTCAAGTAGGTAATTCTTTGTTCCTATGATTTTGCTATGTCCATTGTAGGTCTCCCTAGCAAAGAATCTCCAGTGGTGAGTGTTGGGAAAGCTAGAGCGAGGCTAGAGAGTAGTAGAGTTAGTATGAAGAATGGCAAAACAGCCCTAAGACTAGAGGAGAAGGAAGCTTGTGGAGGACACATGGCTGCAGTCACCACTTCATGGATATCCTTCCAGGAGATCTTGTTCTTCTTTTGGGAGTTGGGTCTCCTCTGTTTTCTCTGTCCTTGATCTATCAGCAAGCAGTGGGCCATCTTCTTGGTCAGTAGTGCAGTGTAGGACATTTCTGGTAGAAACTCAGATAGACATCATCTGTTACTGTGGCAAAACACAAACAAAACCCCTTCTGGTGGTAAGGAGGGAGTCTGGTCCCTTCTAAACCCTGACACGATTGCTGAAGAGAGACCCAGGACCTTGCCCACCTACCCTGATCAGGCTTCCCACACCTCCTCATTTCTCTTCTAAGAACTGTAAGATATCTGGCATTCCAAGCCAGACAAGAGCTCCACAGAGCCTATTTGTCCTAGCTCTGCTTCACGCTTGGGCTGACAGTGTATGAAAATCCACCAATAAGTTGGCTTGTATGTTTTCTTAATATAATGAGTGATAAAAAAAATCTGCTACTATGATCATAATTAATTAAACATAATTAAACATAAGCGCATATTTATTTTGAATGACCACAACCATAAATGTCAAATATATGTTAAAATGAACAGATTAACCAGCTGAAATTAATTGCTCAAGGTTATGTGGTTAACAGATAGTGCACAGAGCTCTCTTGTTCATAGTACCAACACATGAACACGTGCATTCTTGAGGAAGGTTCACTTAAATCAAGTCACATATGCATTAACCAGTACATAAAGAATTAATTTTTCTGTGCTACTTGTCATAACATAAATTCTTTTTAAAAACACACATAAAACCCCTTAGATATATCCATTATAAAGGAATAACCAAATATACAAAAGAACACTCATAAAGTTAATTCATACCATTACTGAAAGTGCATTTGGAGTTATGGAGCCACAGTGAGATACTATGGATTGATAGAAATGTATTATTTCTGAATTCTGGCAACTGGACAGTCCAATTCCAAGAAGTAACTGTAAGGGCTGGGGCTGTGGTGGCCCAGCATGTTCCTAGCAAATACAACAGCCTGAGTACAGCCTCCAATACTGACAACAAATTTAGGTTGCTGCAAGTTTCATCTGATTCCTGGAGAAGACTCTCCCTGCTTCAGAGAGCAAGATGCCCCAGTTATTCTTCTAATCATGTTACGAGGGCCTCTCTGATCACTCACCTCCCAAAGTTCCCATAGTCAGTGTGATTATATGTAGTCACGGTTCAAACACACTATTCGGTGAGGTGAAAAGTGAACACAGCTTAGTCCATTTTAAAGGTCTGTTCATATATTGATGAAATTTCAAAATGTATCTTTAATTACAGATAACTTTTTAAAAACTGTGCAAAATTGTTCATTCTTTATTAATTATTTGTATGCTTTAATCATATGTTAACTGCCATACTGAATTATTTAACTTAGTAACTATTATGCAAGAACATCTAACTCTCTACTAATTTACACATCAGTACCAAGTGACATGATAACCATATCATGCAAATAATATGTGTTACTTGTGAAATAGTACAGGTCACTTATTGTCAAAGCCAGCAAACTAATATAAACCAAACTTCGTTGGCAATCTCCATTCCATACAGAGACTATCAATGCTGGTTGACTTTCTTCATGAGGACATTTAAAACATCCTCAGATATGCTGGCAAGCACCCTTCAAGTGTCCACCAGATCCCTGAGATAAATGCTGGAATAAATCTCAGTTATTCTGAGACTGAGAAATTTGTACTATTCCAAAGACCTCTGATGCTCCGAAGCCACATACATCTACATAGTTAATTCTTGTGACTGTAGGTATATTCAATATTATAGACAGAAAAGGAGAGAGAGAAGGGGGTACCGTACAAGAGTGAAAGTTAATTTTGTAGATTATAAAAACAGATAATATGAACTATTAACCAAAATAAAGAGAATATAATACATTTATTATCTGTTTCTGTGATTTGAAAGAAATGGGGAGAGAAAATGGATCAGTAGGTCAAGTTATCTGCTACCAACACTGCCCATGGAAGTTTCATTCCTGAAGTCCACTAGCCTAAGCATGGAACTGTCTCTTGCAAGCTGTTTTATAAGCTCCATACATGTAACATGGTACCCACACCCAGTGTTTTAAATTGAATTTTAGGGGAAAAAAAGCAGGACTTTTTTTCTCTTATTTGCATACTAAAAGATGGTCCTTTATCGAATACCATTATTCTTTAAAATTCAAGTTTTAAATCATTATTTTCTACAAAGTTATTATATCAATTTAGGTTTCTTAAGGTGCTAAGAGCATAGTAGGGCACACAATACTCAACTCTTGCAAATTTATGAAGCTCTGAAACCCCCAGCAAGGAGGTTTCTGAGAAAGACCTAATTGTAGATGATTCACAGCAAACATTCTGATAGAGTGTAATAGAGAGTGTAATTAATTTAGGGCAAGCAAGCCCAAAAATATGTAAGTGAAATTTCAAGGTATCCAGGACTCTCTGGGAAGTGTCAGTTATATAAAAGTTTCAAGAAAGTAGGGAGTTAGTCACCCTCATATCTAGAGAAGAGGACTTAGGGGAGAGAAAAAAGCACAAATTTGGAAGAGAAGATGGGATATTTCCTGTGTTTGCTACATTTTCATTGTGAAGGCTGAATAAATTAGAAGACATTACAATGGAAGAGTGATTTCCAGTGAGCAGGAAGTTTGCAGTAGGGAGACTGGGTGTAGATGAACAGTGGGTAGACCTGCATGATTGCTCTAAGTTGTATACAAGTAGGGAACAATTACAGTCAAATCAATTTACTTGTACTGTTAATATAATTTAATAAAATTTTACAAAATTCAAGTTTGGTCTAGGCCTAAATCTCAGTCCTGAGGGTAAAACACATGTTCAGTGATGTCTGAAGTCTGGGTGTTATGATTTAGCTGAGGGGGGTACCTTGGAGGGTTGGAGGAAAGGGGAGTCTCAGAACCCCACCATGCAACAAATTTCACCAGAGAGCGTTATTGAGGATGGGTATGTGAATGTTGCCTGTTAATGAGGGTGGAAGAGAGAAAGACTAGGCGAGGAGGCACTGGTTCTATATATGGGGAAAAAATAGTGCATGCCTTCAAGGAGGGTACTCAATTCATGATAACAGTAGTTTCACATCTTGGTGACTGGTAGTGCTGTGTCTTGCTGTCGCTAAGTCTCTAAGAGCAGATCAGTGGAAATTTCTGATTTCTAACACTGTGGTTCACACCATCCCAAGCATCAAAAAAGAAACAGGAATATGTGTATGTAGCCCATCTTTTTATTATTTTCTGGGTTCCTTTTCCTTTCACCCTTCTCTATCCCTTTACTTCTTCACTTTCAACCTCCTAACACCAGGTAGGAGAGAAAAAAGGACAGAGAAAAAAGGGTGTGACTATATTGTTAGCCTATTTCCAGTTGATCAGGGGCGTTGAATTCCATGCTCCAAGTTTGATCAGAATATCTAAGTTCTTCTTCTCAAACCCTAACAAACTGCAACTCCCCAACAGGCATTCAAACAGCCCCCTCTGTCCGGGCTCTGACATTTACATGTCCTCTGGAAAGTCCCCAAAATTACAAATATCGCACATTAGCCACGTCCCTGCTAGAGCATGAGGCAAATCATAGTAACCTGTTGTGAAGCAAGCCCGTACCCCCATTCCTGGAATTAAAACAAACAAACAAAACCCAATAAAATTCTTGTATGTCTGTGTTTTTAAAGTAACAAATTCTCACTATGTAAGAGAGAGAAAGGGAGAGAGAGAAGGAGGGAGGGGAGGGAGGGGGAGAGAGAGTTGCACCAGCCAGGATCCTTCCACTGTGTGGGATCCAGAGGATGAAGAGGATCAGGGCGGCTCATCTGCCAGGCAGAAGCAACTTCAGCAGCTAAGCGATTTCTCAGTGGCCCCTAACCTTGTTTTCAACAGTTTATTGTTTTGAAAAGAACCTAAGTGTTTGTTTGGCTTATAAATGCCTCCAGCACAGACCTTGCTTTTCTTCTTTACAACTTTAAAAACACAAAATATTTCACAGGGTTTCCTGGACCAGCTGAAAGGGAGATTTTAGTCAACAAGATTGTTAAGAACAAGTTAAAGGGAAGGCTCCACAGTTGCCCCCTGGGAATGCAGTTTGATTTTTACTGATGAAGTTACTTCTGTTCCAAGCCTCCCTTATTTCCCAACTGTTATGCTCTAAGTTGTTACTAATGAGTTTACCTTTCAATAGGGAAAAGGAGAGATTTGTAGTTAAGTAAACACTTAAAGACATTGTAGTAAAGCATATGTAAATAATAAAGCAAAAGTCCAGATGCTGAAGAAAGGAATTGTACTTACTTGGAAAAAAAATTGACATTTGTAAACTCTAAGCTTAATATTTTAATTTCAGCTTTTCTAATATTAAGAGTTGAATATTTGTGTTTATAGAATATTATTTCACCAGGTGAAATTATATAGATTTCAAAATTATTTATAAAACAGATCAGTGTTTGGGGAGACATGTAAACATTCTTGGTTTGAATTTTCAAAAGTCATGTATTGAGACACATCACTGAGCAGAAAATATGAATAGGATATGAAACATAGGACCATGAAGTTATTGAAATTAAGCCTTCAAAGCAAGAAGTATAATTCCAGTTGCTACTTGTTTCTGGGGCATATGAAATATGATTTGAAACTATATTAAGCCTTTGTGTAATTATTACAATATTTGTACCCAGCTGAGTCTTGTAAACATATTCTGAAAATATGCAAATTATTTCAAGCTCAACAATTAGCCATAACATTTAAATAGATTCAATGGACTCTAAGCTGCTTTATCACAGCAAGTTTTCATCAAAGATACAGTGGTGTAGTTGTTATACTTGAATCTCATGTTGCTTGTCCATTTGTGACCTGATATGGAGAATACATGTTTTTGTTTGGTTGGATTTTTTAGGAGACAGGTGTCTCTATGTTGCCACAGCTCTTCTGAAATCATCTCTGTAGACCAGGCTGGCCTCAAACCCAGAGATCCCCCTGCCCTTGCCTCCTGAGTGCTGAGATTAAAGGCATGGGACACCATCCTTGGCAATGTACATCCTATTTTAAATGCACTATAATTACACTACGCATTTTCAGTGATTTTGTTTTTAAATCATGGTTGATGTTACTCTGTAGTATACTCCAAGCAATGTCACTTAGCTCAAGGAGTTTCAAATACATTTACCTACATTTTCTAAGCCATCAGTCTTCTAATTGCCATAACACTATTCATTAATGTAACAGTAATATATGACGTATATCCAGGCAATTTGCCCAGCACTAAGTACAGTGCAGAGTTGTCTTTCCTAAGTACTCAACCAGCATTAATAAAAAGTAATAGCCCATCAAAATTTACATTAAAAGTCTATGAGAAATCTCTAAAGGACTATATGTGATATTTTTCCAGCAATTTTAGTCACCTTAAAAAGCTGTGTTCTGACATGTTGCTGTTCTTAATGCTAATTGTCTAGCAGCCTGGATAAATACAAGATGCAGGCTGCATCATGACACTTTTTTGTAATGAAATGATAATTGGTGACCAGAGAATATTGTCATTAACATAAATAATCAATCATCTCAGCTTTACCATTCCTAAGATTTAAGTTGTGATTTCCCCATGTGATCTGCTGAAGGGAACCATCAGGAATCATTTTCGTAATGAATATTTATGTTGTTAGATGTTTGGACTGTTCAGCAAACACATGTGAGTACACATTCTTGAGATATGGCAACCATTATTATAAATGACTTAGTGTCTCCAGTTTGATTTAAAGCAGAAATGGTAAAATATTTAGAATGGAAAAATGCAGAATATTATTTACAACACATTTTTGGATAAGATTAATCCTTTTTTGTCTTCATTGAAACTTTTCCAAAATTCAGTTCCTGAAATGACTAGTAAAGACATGTCCCATATAAAGTATAATTTATTTTTCTTATGTATACATATTTAGAATCAAATTTAGTACTAATTAGCTGATTTAAGACTGATAACAATAGTTATTGGTAAAATAGAACGAGTGTACTCTCTGAATGAGGCACTGTCTCTCAGGATATTTTACTGCTCTCCACATCCTTTTTTTTAAGGTTGGATATACTGCACGAATTGCAGGGTGGAATGAAGTAAGGTGAATGGTTTATTAGGCATTGTTGAGATTTTGCTATCTGAATCTGATAGCAAAGCCAACACTAATGCCCCCTTTCCTTCAAAAGCACTCAATTAGACTTGTGCTTTGAATATGTAATCATTACATCTTACATACAGTATGTCATCATTTCTATGTCCTCATTAAGTGGAGAACTTGCACCAAATTTATCAGAAGTAATTGATGATCTCTTGGCATGTTAGAGTTGTGGGGCCCACTAGTCTGTATGGTGAGATCATTATTAAGGAACCTAAGGGTCTTTGGACTTAAGTTTGACAGTCAATCTGAGCCTCCATATGGTTGATAAGTGTCTAGTGGGCAGGAAACATGCACAATGGGGAGACCAAGTTGTGACTTGTAGCCTAAGAAAATCAACTTTTGAGATTATATGCATCCAGAATAACACACAATATACATGACACAAATAATTTATTTATAGACTTTCACTTAGTATTTTTAGACTACAGCAAATGAACCATAGACAAGGCAAATACTACTCTAATATAATTAGAACTCTATTTCAATAAGAAATGGAGAATGAGTTTTAAAAAAATTTTAAAAAGCAAGGAATCCTATATCACATTCTTGCTCATATACTGTAAGTGCCAACTCACTGAAAGAAAAAAAGCAGGATGTACAAATTACATCATGATTTCCTGAATAGTATTCTTTCAAACTAAAGATAAACAGCAATCCCTTGCATTTTTCTCTGTGGCTGACTAGAAGACATTAGTCACAGGATTTTCTTGGTCTGTATGTGCTTTTACTTAGATAAGGTTAAAAAAATACTCTGTGATTTTTCCCTTTTTCTAAATATCAACACAATATAGTCTATTCTTAGAATATTAGAACTGATAGGATTGCTCAGTGGGTAAAGCATGTGCAGCAGAAGCCTGAGACCATACCAAGTTGGAAGAGAACAAAACAGAAACTGTCTAATTATCTCTACACATTAATATAGCATGTATACATATCATGCACCATACATATACACAGTTACAATATATATGTAAATTAAAGACTAAACATTGCACAGTTTAAATTATTTATATTATTTCAAGTAATTAACATTACTTCACACTTAAACTATATCCCTTCTAGTAGCATCTTAAGTATTATCGAGGAAAGAAGGCAATAAATGCATGTAACTTTCAAAGTACTACGTACCTATATGTTTAAGATACATTTTTCTATAGAGTTTTCAATGCAACTATATTAAATATAAACAAGTTCAAGGAGCAGCCTTGAGACTAGTCATTGAATTGATTCTTAAAGTTGATGTGTTTGGAAGCAAAGTAAAAATAGATCTACATATAGAGGATCCATAATTTTTTTCATAAGGATAGATTAATTAAGGGAATAGTAAGAGGTAAGACAAACAATACTTGTGGTATGCTAACATTTTAATTTGAAAAAAAA
>JADRCC010116168.1:0-10935 GCA_019843855.1 Hylomyscus alleni
TTTTTGGAGCTTCAGGAGGAAGACGATGCAGAAGAGCCCTAGATCCAAGGATCTGGTACAGGCCTGGCTGGGATATTCAGAACGGAAGAAGAGGAGCATCATCTGGTCCCTCTCATGTTCCACTGCTTTCATCTGTCCAAGCAAGACAGCCTGGTTTCACAGAGGTGGGACCTACTGTGCGTGCGCGGCCCACCAGGCCTTCTCAAGGCCCACGGACAGGCCTAGGTGCACCTGTCTATCCCCATCCAGATCTAACTACAGCATCTCACCTAGAAAAGAACATTCTGGAAAGCACAGGTTGACCTTCTGGTATCTCTGGAGTGATAAATATTGGACATGCAGCTTGGTGCCATTGAAATTTGAGGGCTCCGAGACAATAGTGAGCTGGCAGCGTGTAGATGAAGGGCAAGCCAATCTCTGGGGCTCAGGGGTAAAGCGCTTTGCCCATACACATGGAAACATGTGTTTGAGTCCCTCATATGAATGTGAAAAACCCAGCATGGCGGTGTATGCTTGCAATCTCAGTGCTAGAGAGGCAGAGATGGGAGGATCCCAGAGGAGTTGAACTCCAAGGCCTCCAAGGTGAGGAAACCTGTCTAGATGAAGGTAAGGCAGCACCTGAGGAGTGGCATCCCAGGCTGACCTCTGGTGTCTGCATGCACACATGCACATACATATCTGCTCAAACATGGGCACATATAGATAGATATTGGCACACACAGAGGAAAAAAACAATTTCAATTCCTGTTATTATTTAGTGTGTGTGTGTGTGTGTGTGTGTGTGTGTGTGTGTGTGTGTGTGTGTGTATGCCTGAACTTGGAGGTCAGAACTGGTTCTGACCTTCCATCATCTAGGTTCCAGGTACTAAACTCAGATCGTCAGACTTGGTTGGCAGCAGGCGCCTTTACTTGGTTACACATCCTGTCAGCCTGAACAATAAACACATTTCTAATGGTGAAAAATGCATGTCTTGGTGGGTTGGGATCTTTGGCGTGCAGGGCTTATTCAGGCCTTCCTGTAGGCAGTTGCCTCCCCTGACCTCCTGATACCTGAGACTTTGCCTAGATGACTGGTCCAGGCTCCTGAAGAGAGCCCTCCATCACCTGGCTCAGCCTGTAGTCCAAGGAGCTCCTCCACAGCCCAGAACATCTCAATAAAAAATGGAAATGGCTTTCCCCCTTCATTTTAATTAACATTATGCCTACATTTCTAGGATAATGGATAATTAAGTGAGTTCCCCTGGCATTACAATGTTCTCAGAAATAATTTATGGTTTCGTCTTGCTCTGAGAAGGCTGTTTGGGTTGAAGCTGAAGTTTCACCATAAATATTACCAAGGATCATTTGCCCATCTGTGATCTGTCTTCACACGGCTGAGGTCTTGTATCTCTGCAAAGTGTCTTCTGTAATTTTTTTCCCCAACAGGCTATGCTTCCATACTTTGCTTTCTTTGTGAGCCCAGAATTGTTTATAGACTGATGTGCCCTTCAGCTGCCTGAGGTCCCTGCTTTAAGCCAGTTCATGTTCATCTGGCATTAGGCAAAACCTTAGCCTTCAGAACTGGGTTAGGTTCAAGTCTCATCTGAAGAGAAATTGTGGACAAAAAAAAAAAAAAAAAGAATCCTTACCTACTGTGTGTGTGAAGTACTCCATCACTGAGCTATAGCCACAGCCTCCATGTCCACAACAAAGCTGTGACGAGGAATTGCCAACATCACACCCAATAGGTACCTATCTTGAATATGACAGAGCTGGATTCGAACTCAAGCAGACTGCCCCCACCTCTCACGAGCCTATTGAATGTCTTCTATGGGAGCTGTGTTATCTGTCACCCTTCAGGCAGCCCATCCAGGAGACTAGTGAAGACTGTTCTGTTCAGTGTGGTAGTCACTTGCTGGGATGGTGTCTGAATTTAGCCTACAAGGTTTAATTTCCAAATGCAAGTTTTGCTTCTCTTACAATCTCAGCCCAAGCTGTACTTTGGAGTAAGGCAGTTCTATGCAGCTCATAAAAATTATGACAGGTAAAAGTACTTGCCACTAAGCCTGATTCTCTTAGTTTGATCTCTGGAAACTGACATGGCATGAAGAAGAAACCAACTCTGTGGTGTGCTCTCTGTCTCTGTCTCTCTATCTTCTGTCTCTCTCCTATTTCTCTCTTCTCCTCTCCTTCCTCTTCTCTTTCTTCCTTCTCTCTCCTCTCCTTTCCCCACTCCCTCTCTCTTTATTGAGAATTGAACTCAAGGCCTCGGCCATACTAGGCAAATTCTCTACCAATGAGTCACATCTCTAGGTTCTTTTCTTTTTTCTTTTTTAATTTGTAGGAAGCTTCACTAAGTTGCTTATGCTAGCCTTAAACTCACTTGTAGCCAAGATAGGACCTGACTTGCCACTCCTATGGCTCAGCATTCTGAGTAGTTACCAGGCAAGTTCTGACAGTATTATAGTGCATGCCGTTTAGTCCTAACCAGATAGTGTGGTGCCCTGGCTCTCTTCTATTGAACTGAAGAACCAAATGTCTGTGGGAGCCTCTATGTCTCTGCTGGGTCCTTTGGAAGGACTATTTCTTAGGAGTGTTTATAAGCCCAGAATTCTTGCCTCTCCTTTTCTGGACTCAGTGCACGTTATAGTGGGAATGTTTCCAGATGGGATGTGCTTCTACAGAGGACCAGCTACTGTTGAGTGATGTGGCACTTGGCACCAGATGCCAAATACTGTGGTTATGAAGAGACATTATAGGAGTTTGTGGCATCTACCTGCAGGCCTTGGCTTTCCACTTCCTCACCCCACGGCCTGGGCTAGCCTGTGACCTTCATAATTTTTAGTTTCCCAGTTTTATGGACTGAGCTGCCTCTCTAGATTCTACCCAGATTTTATTCCTCCCGTGTAAAAGAAGGATGGTCAGGGGAGATATTTCATTCCTCCCTCCTTTCTTTCATTTAACATTTATCAGGAGCCTGAAATTCATCATGCGTTCTACTAGGGACTGGAGATGAAGGATGGAGATGAAGTCAAAGCACTCACACCACGAATATATCTGACCTTGTTTATTAATTAAAAAAGTAAATTCCTTGAAATGGAAGGCAGACCAAGCATTAGCATTCAGATGCTGAGAGCGTCCTAGAGAGACACAGCCATTGTGATGCTCACAGGTAAGGCAGGCTGAGTCCTTTCAGCTGGATCCCTCCTCTCTTCCATCTCACAGTCTCTGTCACGGTTGAAAGGGCCTATGACCATATTCTATACTCCTTACATCAGTGTAATAGTACCAGAAAGCCAAGGTCAGGGGAAAATACCGTATGCACGGAATGCTCTCAGTCCATTGCATCAGACAGTGGAGCTGATGCAGCAGCGGTGCTCAGATTCTATGCCTGGGAAACCACAGGAAGCAACGTCTACTTTATAGTAGTGTGCCGATGGCTGGAGATGCCTGGAATCCCAGCACTTGGAATGTAGAGCTCTGAAGGAGGACCAGGAGTTCGAGGTCATCCTCAGCTATATAGTGAGTTTGAGGTCAGGCTTGGTTACATGGGACATTGTGGAAAGGGTAGATGAAGGGAGGAAGAGAGAGAATGAAATAAAATGTCAAAAACCTCACATTAAAATACCAAGGAAGGGCTTGTGCCCGTGTGGAATTCCAGTGTTCAACGCCACTGCATTCCCATGAAAAGCTGAGGAAAGTTGGTTCAAGCTCACCTCACCCCTTCACCTTGAAGTAACCCTGCCTGCCCTGTCTCCTCTAGAAATCTGAAAGCCCACACTCTGCATTGCCTGGTCTTCAGAGCAGAATCTCTTGAATCCAGAGAGAGGTTTGAAGCCTACTCAGTGTGTGTGTGGGGGAAACCACAGACAGACAACACCCTCACAGGTTCCTCTGGGAGAGGCGGGGGATGAGAGGGAATGCGATAGAGTCCTGCGGGGGTACTTCTGTCTCTGTTAAATCTGAGTTTGGCAACTTTAAAAACTCTTCTCCTTGATTCTAAAACTAGGTCCTCAGGGAGCAGGCAGTCAGTCAAGCAGCAGCCCCCAAAGCTGGGTGAGGTTAAGGCAGGTGAGAACATACTCCACCTTGCCTAAAGTTAGAAAGAAAAAAGAAGAAATATTGTGGGTGGGTAATTTATTTAAGAGGAGGCAGGGGTACCACACTGTCTGTTTAGGAGCCAAGCCTTCTCTGAAACTTCTAGGATAAGAACTTTTTAGAACAGAGTTCTCTGCAGGGTAGTGTCTAGAGGTCTGGTTGAGTCAGTTCTCACTGTGTACAGTAGCTGGGAGAAATTATGCCTTAGACATATACGGGGGGTGGTGGTCCCATGCAGTGACTGTGACACCATGTATATTTGTATATGTTCTCCAAGAAAGAAATTGATATTTTCTGTAAAGATCCAGGGAGCTGATATTTTGTGTAATTTTGGGCTACCTGGCCATACGGCAATACTAGACTCTGTTGGGTGGTATGATCTATTAATGAACGGGTGTCATCCCGTGCCAACAAAACATATACAGACGTGTATGACAGGCTGGGATTAGCCTATGGGTGGTACTTTAGTGGCCTCTGTTCTTGGGGATTGTGCTGCCATACTAGAATTCAGTGTTTTGGGTAACCAGGGTATAGGCTGGCCATCCAGAATGACATTGTCAATCAGGAAATGGAGGCTTCCTCATAGAGAGGCTGTCTCTGTTTATTTGTGCTGCTATAACAAAAAAAACTTGATGCAGGGTCACTTAGCAAGAACAGTAGTGTATGTATCGCAGTTCTGGAAGTGGGAAGTTGAAGACTGAGCTGCTATTAGGTTCTTTGTCATGTGACCACGATCCCGTCTATATTCGCCACCAGAGAGAATCTGTATCCTCATATAGTGGAGGGGTCGAAAGGGAGGTAAGTGGTCAAATTCTTCTGTCGAATCATTTTATGCAAGGTTCACCTAATATACCCAGAAGGTCCTACCCCTAACATTGTTGCTTTGGGAATTATATCTCTAAAAGGGCAGTGGCAGGAGACACTTGGCCCACATCAGAAATTGAGGAAGAAAAATGTCAAGGGCCTGTGTTAGTCATGGATTTCAGAGAGAATGGCTCTCTGACTAGTATGATATACAAATGTGCGTATGTGACTAATATGATATACACATATGCATGATATTGTTGGGTATCAGAGTTTGGAGGGAATTTCCAGAGGGATCCCAGATTCTCGTGTTCCAGAACAGAATGTAGATAGAGATGCATGAATAGTAATTAAGCCAAGTGAATTCATTAAAGAAGAGCACAGTTCCATGGGAGGAAAGGAGCTGGAACAGAGAGTTCAGCGGCTCACATGGCCTCACTGTACAAAGAGTCAGGCTTTGAAGTCACACAACATGGGCTTTCTGTCTCATATGTGCAGTGTGGGCTCTTCTGCCTCTCCTCTATCTGTTGTATATAGAACTTCTATATAGAACGTCATGCATCTTATGTCTTATTAGCACCTTAAATCTCCACCCGGAGTGTGCAGAGAACCATAGATTACCTTCAGGAATTCTGGGGTGCCTGGGTGTAAGGTGACCAAACTAGTTAACTAGTCTTGGGTTGTTCCCAGGCTTCTTTACCAACAGCTGGTTTTTATTGAATGTTAATTTTATAGTCATTACATAGGGCGTCGCTTTCCACTCCATTTTCCTGCCTCGCACAGAGTTATGTTACAATTTCTGTCAAAATAAAATACTGCAGTTTGGAGTGATGTTCTTTAAGATGGAGGCTGTTTAAGGGGAGGGACAAAATTCCTACCCTGTGGGAAAGCTTGGTAACAAGGCTAGGAAAAAATGGACTCAATAGCTCCAGGAAGACCCCCAAATCCACCATATTCACTAGGCCCCTCACTCTGTAAGCAAGCAGGACTTTGGAAGATAATTGCAGACAGACTTATAGCAGCTGAGTTCTTGGATGAGCCAGAGAGAAGCACTCTGTAGAAGAGACTCTCGAAGCTGTTGGGCTGATCACAGGGTGTACAATGTGCTTCAGGCTTCTACTGAGCTGTCACCCATGCTGGGGTGAGTCTCTGTCTATGAGTCATTTTAATATGTTCCTGTAGGTAACTTCTCACCATATTTCTGTAAGCAACCCCAATAAAACTCATTAGACTTTGGACTTGGGTGGAATCCTTACCTTAGTCGGTCATTGGTCCCCCATCTGGGGTCACATAAATATTTCTTCATGTCTTTCTACAAATAGTGTCACCCACTCACATAAAATCCATATATATGTACATATATATGTATGTATGTGTGTGCATAAGTATATGTATGTATATAAATATACATGTGCATATGCATGCATATATAAGTATGTCTATAAGTGTATGCATGTATGTGTGTATTTATACAAAGGAATTTGTCTCACAGGATTATAGAAGTCCCAAGATTCCCCAGTATACTGTCTGACTCAGGACATCTAGCCACATTATTCAGCCCAAGTCCAAAGGCATGAAAGCCAGGGTAGTAGATACTTCTACTCCCAGTCTGAAGGGAAGAGAAGATGAAACCACATGCCCCAGTCCAGGTGTGAAACATAGAAGTCTGCCTTGCCCCTTCTGCCTTTTGTTTTATCCAAGGACCTGGATCATGTGATGCTCATCCACATGGGGGAGGTTCTTTGTCTTTATTAAGCCTCTAACTCATCTGGTTGCTCAGTGACATGTATGAGACAGCACTGTCATAGTTAGGGTATAGGAAGGCCAGACCTACTCCAACAAGGCCACACCTCCTAATAATGCCACTCCTAATGGGCCAAGAATTCAAACAAGAGTTTATGGGGGCCAAACCTATTGAACGACCACATTCCACTCCTGGCTCTCATAGACTTGTAGCCATAACATAATGCAAAAGACATTCAATACAACTTCAAAAGTTCTCATAGTTTATTACAGTCTTAACAATGTTTAAAAGTCCAAAGTTCAAAGTCTCTTCTGAGATTCTTGCAATCTCTTAACTATAATCCCTTATAAAATCAAAAGCAAAAGGCATATCAAATACTTCCAATATATCATGATACAGTATATACATTACTATTCCAAAACATAAGGAAGGGAACACAGTGAGGAAATACTGGACCAAAGCAAGACCGAAAGCCAGCTAAGCAACTCCAAATGCTACACCTCAACATCTGATATTTAATGTTCTTCAGATCTCAAACTCCTTTCAGCTTTGTTGACTACAATACACTTCTTTCTCTTGGCTTGGTTCCACTCACAGTTAACTAACAACTTTCTTTGGCAGGTATTCCATGGCTCTGACATCTCTTACATTTTGGAAGTATCCAAGGCCATCTAGGCTTCACCTTCACAGCTTCACTCAATGGCCTCTCTGGGCCTTCATACAGGGACATGCCTGCCACATGCTTGACCTCAGCAACTTTCCTTAGTTGCAGAGAGATCCCATAGTCCCTTTCTTCTATTCTTTACTCTAAAGTTAGGCCATGTGGATAAAGCTGCCAAGTTCTGCTGCTTGCTGGGGCTGGAACATACTCCCCACCTGACCCCATTCTATCACATTTTCACCAGCTTTTGTTTTCAGTGATTTCCTTCACTGCCTAAACTTGGCTGTCCTGGAACTTGCTCTGTAGACCAGGCTGGCTTTGAACTCAGAGATCTGTATGCCTCTTTCTCCTGAGTGCTGGGATTAAAGGCATGTGCCACTACCTAAGCTTTTCTTTTCTTTTCACAAGATGGAAGCTTGGCTGGGTGGGATCCTACCCTGAGATCACCACTCCCTTAATTCCATTTAATATGTTTAATCTGTTTTTCTTTCTTGAGCACAGAATTTAGCTCCATTATACTTCCTGGTACCCCTTTAATCGTTGTTCCATACATTGTTTGTGGAAGGTATAGCCCAGATTAAAGTAGGACTCAAGATCTGTATTAAAAGGCATGTGTGGAGCCAGATCAAAAGCATGTGTCATCCCACATCAAAACCTGTGTTTTCCAGCCTGAAGATTTGGACCAAAGGCATGTTGTCTTCTTGCTTCAAGATCCAAATCACAGGTGGGCCCATCATTTCTGTGTTTTAGACTTAGTCATGTTGACAACCAAGAATAGCCACAACAATCCAGCCCTTGTCAACTTGACACCTAATCATTTCTCCTTATTTCCAAATGAAAACAATAACCTGGCCATAATATTGCCTAACATGATATAACTGTCACTCATACAGCTGCAAACACATTTTAAATTTAAGAGTGAGCCATAGGACAGAATTTTTGCTTGGTTTTGAGATTTCCTTTTCCAATGCAATTAATCTAAATCTCTTCACCTTAGACTCAGGCAGACTTTTCAGACAAAGGCAAAAAGCAACCACATTCCTCACCAAAATATCACAAGAGTGATATCTAGGCAACCTACTAAAATTCTTCTTTTCTGAAATCTCTTAAGCCAAACCCCCCACAGTTCAAATCCCCCTCGGGACCACTATCTTCCATGCTTCTACTAGTAAGGCCTGCTGAGCCCCACTTAACACATTGTCCTGCTTTCCTAATCCAATATCCCCAATTCCACATTCCTCCAAACAGAAGCATGGTCAGTCCTAGCACAGCAATGCCCCAGAACCTGGTAACAAAAATCTGTCTGAGTTAGGGTTTTATTGCTGTGAAGAGACACCATGACCAATGCAACTCTTATAAGAGGAAACTCTTAATGGGGACTGGCTTACATTTTCAGAGGTTTAGTCCATTACCATCATAGCAAACGCATGGCAGCATGCAGGCAGACTTGGTATTGGAGGAGCCAAGAGCTCTACATCGTGATCTGCAGACAGCAAGGAAGAGACTGGATTCCACACTGCGTGGAGCTTAAGCATAGGAGAACTTAAAGCCATCCCTATAGTGATATACTTCCTCCAACAAGGCAACACCTACTTCAACAAGGCCACACTTCCGAATAGTGCCACTCTCTATGAGCTAAGTATTTAAACACACATGAGTCAGTGGGGGCCAGGGAGAGCCTATTCTAAGCACCACATGCACCTAACCAAGTATCTCATTTAGACCCATGGAAACAATATTAACTATCGCTACTGTTGAACGCACAGCACACTTTAGAAGACATGAAATACCCAAACTAGTACTGACCCAGAAGCTTGTTCTCCTCTGGCTAGTTCTTATAGTGGTAGATGTTCTGCACACCATAGAAGAATAAAAGTAATTTAAAAAAAATCTTACCGAACTGTGAAACCAGAGACCTAAAATCAGCACCTACTTGACTATGCATGCTCACTGGTGCAACACTGGCACACATGTCATGAGAGCAACCAAACTACTTTCTGATGAGCAGGTCTGGCACTGTAATGATGCTCAAGAACCCGAGTCTGTATGGACAGTAGGCCCCCATTATAGGTAGGGGAGAACCTACCCCTGTCCTTTTGATAAGTGGACATACAATTAAACTGACCTCAAATGACTTATTGTCATGCTCTTAAATTAGTGGATCTCTCAGATTTCAAGATTGAAACATCTTTTTGCAATAGATAGTGATTAGATTAAGGATTAAGATTAAGGGATTTAGAATCCTTAACTGGTCAAAGTATGGAGAATCAGAGACTACAGATGCTCAGCCATAAATGGAGCATCTATATCACAACTTTCTCCCAGGGTTCAGGGAATCATTGCCGAAGAGGAGGCAGAAAAGTTTTAAGAGCCAGAGGTAGGGATTACTATAACGAAACGCCGTTTCTCCAGACACAGTGGGGAAGCTGCACATATAAACTCCTAGTAGTTGTGACAGCATGCACAAGACTCATGGAAGGTCAAGGCAAGCCAAGTACCAGCATGGAGAGGAGGGCTGGACATAAAGTACTACTCTTGGGTGAGGGGATATTGGTAATAGATACTGATAGAAAAGGAAGAGTCAATTTTCTTTAATGGTGTGACCTGTGGTAGGATGACCATGATCCAGCAGACCATGGCCCCACCCAAGAGTATATAGAAAGCACTAACTGGACTTTTTTAAAAACAAGAAACAAGACACAAAGTTGAATGTATAGGTCAGGGGGCATGGATCTGGGAGGAATTAGGGGAGTGCAGTAAATATCATCCAACACACATTCTACAAAAATTTCAAAGAACTAATGAAGAAAATTAGCTCTCATTCTCATATTTTCATGAGAGCTTTCAAAACGAAGGTGTAATTTACGTCCAGTCCTGGAGCTAATGATCATGGTGCCCATATTCACTGTCATTGTCATATGTACAGATTACTGTGATGTTAATGTGGATGTGTATCTAAGAGACTTTTTTGTTGTTGGACTTTGCTAAAGATCATGCTGGAGCAGGGACCAAGGGTCTACTTTGGAGGTCCTGTAAAGTACATTCCCAGCAGCCTTTGCCAGGAGGACCACAGAAGGATTCCCATTACCTTCATCTGAAGAACACAGTTGGGTAAAAGGATGGATTATCTTGGAGGGATTTTGGGAAGACTATTGTGGACTCATCTCCACAGGGAGAGATTCCAGAGCTGTGAATAACCTGGCCCAGGCAGCAACCTTGTGCCACTCTAGGGGCAAATCCAGGTCTGTTGTTCACAGTGCCAGAAGCTTATTATTATTTGCTCCCGGTGAAGGTGCACCAGTCCTTCTGTTTGAACCTTAAGTTTTAATGACTGTTTTCCTCATTGGAAATGTTTAGTGCAACCTGGCTTTTTTGTTGTTTGTTTCTTTAAACAGAGATCAACTGTGCTCTTCTCTAAGATCAAACAAGTCTTGCTGAGCTTTCAACTCTGTGAGTGTGGCACACAGAACTTGAGTCATGTGTGTCCCACTCACACATTATTACACAAATTCACACAGATTCACACATACACGCATTCGCACATACACTCATACAGGCTACTCCTTTTATACATTTGTGCACGTATGCATGCATATACGCACACACACACATACACACACACACACACACACACACACACACACACACA
>JADRCC010116173.1:0-13088 GCA_019843855.1 Hylomyscus alleni
AAAAAAAAAACCTAGCCACTTCCTGTAACTATATTGTTTCATTATTGTTCTATTTTAGTTACAGGTTTTGGCTGAGTTTTTGCCAAGCTGGGCCAGGTGTCATGTAACTGGATTTTGTTTTATATGAAAAGACATATTGAAATCAGTCCAGGTTCAAACAGATGGAATGAAAGCATTAGGTGGTAGCAATAAATCTTAATATATCATACCAGCTTGAGAAGTTGTAATTGCCTAAAACCTGCACATACTACACATATATTTGACAGAATAAAGGTATAAATGTTAAAAAAATTTTATAAGACATTTTGAATTATAATTGTCTCATTATTTTGAAATTTGATTCATTATGAACTGAGTTATCTCAGTACTATAAATTATTGAGCTTATACAAATTTTATTTGCTTGTGATTGTTTCATTTATATTCTCAAGTTTGTCCCCTTTCAAGCCCCTTCCCCTTTCCTACTGCTGTCTCTCACAAATATCTCTAGCTGACATTAGAAGCACCTGCTCACAGCAAACCCTGTTTTCCCAATACAAACAAAACATCTCCTGGATTATATTATCCTCCACAAGGAAGAAAAATTCGATGCTGATGTACTAGGACTTTCTCCTAGTTTTCATTAGCTGTTGTCAGATTCCATCCAGTTCTCAACACATCACTATTGTGGCAGTATTTATAATAGTAGAGGTTAGGTTTTTAAAGGGAAGCGAAGTTACTTTTTGTTTTAATTTCGCTCTAAATTCTATTAGAAAAGCATAAAGTGCTAAACAATAGCCCCTTTTACATAAATAGATGGTGCTTTTGTTTTGGAAGTCTCAAAACAAGAAGTTCTTTACCTAAAGGAATCCAGAGACTCAAGCTGGTCTTTTAAAACATCCACCTCATGCACTGCTTGAGGCAAGGAGGACATAAGAAATTTGAATTCATCCCTGGAACCTTAGATATTGGCAAGGCTCTATGAAAACAGAGTGGTCAGGTGGTGGTGGGGGGGCAAGGTTTTGTCTCTCTCTTCCATGAGGCCATAATACACCTGACTCAAACAGCCTTGGTTTTTGCTCCCAAACTGTGTGGATTCTTGCTGGGGTGGCCAAGATGAAAATCTTCTGAGTGTAAGAACCAGAGCATATCCATCAGAAATAGACTGAGAACACAAATCTCAAGACCAATTTTTATTGACACATGGGAAGGTTAATTTTTTAAAGCCGTACTCATTTGACGTTTCTCGGTAATGGCTGCGGGAGCATACCACACTAAGCAGTACCCTTCACTCTGGCTTCCAGCATTTGCTTCAAACTCATCTTTCCACTTACTCAGCCCATATTTATCTAGGAAATGGTGGCAGGGTTAATTTTGTAAGAAACTACTGAAAAATACATGTAATGGAGAGAAAAAAATAGAGCTTGAGCCCAGTAAATAATCTTCGGGGCACATAAAAGTGGCAAAAATCACAGAGCGTGATTCAATGTATGCGAGATCAAGAGACACTGCATAGTATTTATTTCACACACTAAAGATTTATCTACCACTTTTACTAGGAAAAAAACAGTGTTCTATGTTCTAGTGTAATTTCCATCTTCCAGGTAATGGAAGCGAGAGAGCAGAGGCTTGCCCAGAACAAACAGAAGGTTCAGGAGCACAGCCTGTGTGACTCTCACACTGTGCTCCTAACCAGTTTAGTTAGTGCAGCTGAATGTCTAACTTTGTCCGGAGGGAAAAGCCCCCATGTATAGCAGATCCTGATTTTTATACAGGGCCTGGTGGCTATCCTTTCTGCCTTCTTACCATCTACTTAGAAACCTCATCTTCAAGAAGATTAGACATACATACATACATACATACATACATACATACATACATATATTTATATATTTTTAAAGAAATGAATCAATCAAGCATCTCATGCAGTTTCTCAAAGTTGCCGGAAGTGTTTAGAGGGACGCAAGGCAGAACAGAAAGGGCTCGCAGACTCCATGCAAATACTCACTCTGAAAACAGGACGGACCAACCAGTGACAAAACCAGGGTCCCGACTGAACCAGAGCAAGGCCATTACAATGAAGATCACCAAGGTCACGATTTCTTGATACCTACAGAAGAACCCGCTGCTGTCATTTCTTACTTTTCAAACATTTGAGAAAACTGAGCCTGTTTGTCAAACTAGTCTGAACAGGCCGTGTCCGCTGTGGGACCTCGGAGTGTTCTTATTTGGAGAACCCCAGTGCTCTTACAAAGGGTCCTTTCTCCTTCTCAGCTTTTCTGCCTAGCATATTTTAGTAGGGCAGTGGTGTGTTCTTCGGTATAGTGACAAGCAGACATTGAACTTTGTAGGTTTGTAGTCATAGTCAGCAACTTCCTTTGCTGGCAAGCACTTGATCATTTGCTTTAAAATAACTGTGCACGTGTACACGTGCGTGTGCGTGTGCGTGTGCGTGTGCGTGTGCGTGTGCGTGTGCGCGCGCGCGCGCGCGCGCGCTTGTGTGTGTGTGTGTGTGTGTGTGTGTGTTTGTCTATGTATGTATGGTATGGGAATGAATGTGCATGTGTGTGTTTGTGGCACATATATGTGTGTAAGTGTGTTTGTGTGTATTTGTGGCATGTGAGTGTGTGTGTGTATGTCTGTGTTTGTATACTCATGCATGTTTTACCTCATTGGCCCAAGCTTTTCATATTCTTGCTTGATCACCTCGGCACAAGCTTTTTCTTTGAGTGTTTTGGTTTTGCCACACTTGAACATCTTAAAGCTGAAAAAGACAATAAAGCTTTGGAGTTAAGGAAACTAGTCCACCACCACCTTCCTCCCTTATAGAAGATATATCTGTCAATACTTTATTAAATGTTCCTTTACTGACACCTGGAATCCATGCCCTGTGCCTGTGTCTCTGTCTCCTTCGTTGACTATTCTTTCCTCCATTTCTTTGTCTGGCTTGCTCTTTCTCAATGTCCAAGTTTTGCTCTACCGTCCACGATGTCTTCTCCTTATCTTTTCCTTTTAAAGATCATCTGTACGCCTCATATATTTCCATGTCCCACTCATCCTGAATACTCTCTATTCAATGATAACTATAAATATGTAGGAATATTTGATATCTATTTTATTTCATTAAAAATATATTTACTGTTCATCTTATTTCTGTGCATAAGGAAGTTTCATCCCATTAGGCAGAAATGGAGGGCAGGGACAGGACAGTAAATAGATGTTCTTTTTGGCTCAGTGTCTTAATATAAGCTCTATACTCACCCACTCCATAACACCGCTGGCAAATTTATGAGACACTTAGCTAGTGTCAGATCTGTCAACTTTCACAATCATGTTAAAGAGGTGACACCAGGTCATGAAATTATTGAAGTTACACTCCAAACTAAGCTACTGAAAGAAGTAAAAACAACTGGAGTCCATTGTTTTCTGAGAGATCCACCATCCCTAAAAGCAGAGTCCTTACAGTGTACTTCCAACACTAAATACCACTCCTCTTTTGCCTTTAACTGCTTGTTTTGTTGCCCTTTTCACTGTTATTGTTTTATTTTCCTGGACTAAAGTGTTTTTCAAACTTTGAACAATTTTTGTGGGACATTACTGTGGATGCCATATATTTTTAAATCCCTCTGGAGGAAGAATCAAGTGGGAAAGTTGATGCGTAAGGTTTGTCTCTTGGAATGATTGTGAGTAGGTTAGCTGGGTCCTCATGAATGAGCAGTCATGGTGGAAGCAGTTTCCTGTAAGCTTATAGTTTCAGCGAGAAGGAGGGAGAAAGAGAGAAGGAAGATGGGAACACGAGAGAGCAATAACTAACAGACACAGTTTGTGCTCGGTCATCGTATCTTCATGTAATTTTGCTGTAAAGCATCGTTCCACGATTCCTTTTAATTGGAGCAAAACTTCCTTGATTCTTTGTGTTGTTTGTTTGGTTTGAGACAGCATCTCCTTATATAGTCCTGGTTCTCCTGGAATTCTCCATATAGACCAGGCTGACCTCGAACTCACAGAGATCTGCTTGTCTGTGTTTCCCAAGGGCTAAGGGAGTAAGGTATGTGGCACCATGCCTGGGTGACCAGAATTTCTATAATTCTTAAGCCTTTCATCTTAGACATTCCTAGTCATCCTCACACAATCATGATCACCTCTGTAACTAGTTAGATATTGTTTCACTTATGACTGGGACTAATGAAATTTTTTGTTTCTATTACGTTTCTGAATATTGGCAATCTCAAGTTTTTATCTCTTACGCCAACATAAATACTATTATTCCAAGAAACAAGCCTGAGGACTACCCTGAGAAACTGTCTGTGAAAGAGAGAACACTAGACAAAGATAAAACTTCCTTTTCTCCCCTCTGGGTAGCTGCATGTGCTCCCTCTCTCTCTCTCTCTCTCTCTCTCTCTCTCTCTCTCTCTCTCTCTCTCTCTCTCTGGCTGCAGACAGTACACAGATCAAGCTGAATTTGTTTTCCTTCAAATGAAGGATACTATTCAACCAAGGAACCGATCAAGCATATAAGGCAGTATGTCAACCTCTTTTCCATTGTAATAAATGCAGAGCCCTGATGGATGAGCTGCTGGTATGTTGGGGCTGTTTGTAATGAGCAAGTTAACTGTGCTAACAGCCAGAACACTAATCAGAATGTATGGTGGCCTGTCAGGGGGTGGCAGCTAATTTCTATTTGTCAGTCTAAAGCCTTTAGAGGTACACACCCTGGCAAACTGAAAAGAACTCTGAAAAATTAGTTGGGCCATGAAAGTGCCATGTCTAGCCAGTAGTGGACAGCAAGAGGACTGTTTAAATACAACACTGATCATGGTTTATGGACTTTGTCTAATGAGTACCTTTCACTTTTTTGTACTTGTTTATTTGTTTGTTTTGGTTTCTCATTGGATGCATATTGTAGTATGTCTGCCCCATATTAAAATAATAATGGAGGTTGCATATGTATTTGTTTAGAGTCATTAAAAGCAGCAACAAAGAATGAAAACATCAGGGGGCTTGTCACTAGATAGTGTGCCTGTGTCCACGGGCTCAGGATTCTTCTCTTCCTCTGAGCTCCCAACCTTGATACCAGTAAAACTGAACCAGTACCCGAAAGGTTGGATTTCCTGGGAGGGGCACTTTGTATGCAGCTGGCCTGTCACACTGAAGGCCGCCTGCCGAAGTCAGTGACATTCCACACATTTGCTTCAGCAGGAACACTGCCACATGCTGCTCCCACAATCTGGATAGAACATTTTTTTAAAAACCATCAGTACTATCTTCCAACTACTAGCACAATTGGGCAGTTAGAGAGAAAAAAAATAAGATGAAAAATAGAGAGGGGGAAAATATTGGTCATTACCTTGCTAGATCTGAAAACTATGGTCACAGATAAAACATCACACCCTACTGTAATGTGTCATTTTTCAAAAGAAGCCATAGTAGCTGAGAGTTCACCTTAGCTGTCTTAGAGAACAGTATGCTGCTTGAGTCATAGGTTCTTGAAATTTTTAAAATTAAACTATAAGTGAATTTTAAATGTTTTATTATTCAGAAAATAATTTTCATTTCTGACACACACACACACACACATATATATATATATATTTCCTAATTATATTTTATATATAATTCCTAATGGAGTATTAAATAAGTTGTAAGTGAAGGCTGCATTTTAGATTTTGTTGATTAGCCCTTTGTAGATTTTTATGGTGGCTATTATCTCAGTCATGCAACTACTGAATGCTTATCAAATTACCAGTTTCAATCTTAGAAAAGCAAGGCGTTCACTTAGTATACAGAATTTGACATTTTAGTGACATCAGTGGTTCTTCATTGACCAGTGTATCCTACTTTGGTTGTCGCAGTTCAGTTTGGACTCTTAAGTGCTGACATCATGGTGCTAGAAGTGATCCTACCAAACTGATGAATAAATCCTCTTGTTTACAGTAGAAGATACTAAGACTACTCATGGGCAGGACTTGCAGAGCTTACTCATCTGTCCTGGTGTTACTTCTTGTGGTGATTTGAATAATAATGGCTTCCACAGCTCCATATCTTTGCATACTTAGTTGCCACTGAGTGGAACTCTTTGAAAGGATTAGAAGGATTAGGAGGTGTGGCCTTTTTAGAGAAAATTTGTCACTGAGGGTTGGCTTCAAGATCTCAAAAGCCCATGTCAGTGCCCCCCTCCTCTCTGTCTACAGATCAGGATGTAGCACTCAGTTACTTCTTCATCACCCCCTCCTCTCTGTCTACAGATCAGGAGGTAGCACTCAGTTACTTCTTCATCACCGTGTGTGCTGTCATGCTCTCTACCATGTTGATAAAGGACTAAACTTTGAAACTGTAAGCCAGCCCTTAATTAAATGCTTGTTTCAATAATAGTTGCCTTGGTCATGGTGTCTTTTCGCAGCAATAGTACAACAATAAGGCTACCTCTCTTCTCTCAATTATTAGTCCAATATCTTTCCACAGAGAATATATTCAGATCTCTATTTTACTTTATATTTAGAAGGTGTTATTAAGTTTGAAGTTCACATGAAACAGGGAAACCCTGCATGTTAACAATTGAAAGTGACTTGATAATCTAAGAACATCCATCCTAAGAGGCACAGTAGCATGGCTTCTCACAACTCTACTGTGATAGTTGGACTGGGACCATGACATAACTATTTCCTTATGCCTTTCTGAGCAGTTACAATATTACTGGTTGAAGACTCAAAGGGCACCTACCGGGACCTTTATTTAATAGACTCCACCAATGCCAATGTTGTTTAAATTATTCCAGTCTATCCTAAAAATGTGTTCAGGCATGCTAAATTTTTGAATGTAAAAACTGTGGAAACACAGTGTGTATAGCATAGGGGAGAATACAGATATTCTCTATATCAGGGTACAGAGGTAAAAGCACAGGATATAAAGATACCTGTATCACATTAAAATAAAATGTGTACTTACTCGAATCCTAAGAAGAGCCATTGGAGCCAAATCCAAGACAAAAGTAGAAGAATAACAGCAACTGGGAAGGAAAACAAAAACCAGGATCCAAAGTTGAGGCAGCGACAATTGGGGTAGCGTCTACATGAAAACAGGAAGCTGTGTTAGGGAGGAGAGACACATGGAGGCTTTGCTGGTGGTCACGAGGCAAGGAGCAGCAGTGGACCCACCTTTATTGTGCTTTTGGTAGAGATGGTTGTCTTGGAGTACAATCACTGTATCCATACCAACACACATTCCTTTTTAAATCTCCTGCCCTCAGTCTGTAACCACATGACTATGCTACATCCCACCAAAAAGAAGAGGGCTGTTTTAATTGCTGTTCTTTGAAATCAAGCTCTAATAAAATACTTGAGAAAAATACCTATCACTGTAGCTCATATTCTTTAAATACAAACTATATGTGCATGAAGGTATGTATTTTGTTGTTACTGCTCAAATCGTCAGACTACCAATGAGCAAAGACCAATTGGCTAGGCTGGGAACAGATGGCAGAGGGAAGAACTCACTGTTGGTCACCATTCCCCATTGGTATCTGGCAACCTAATATTTATGAAGAACTTCAACTTGGCTCAGATCTTCTCCTCCTCTGGCTAGTTTTAGGTTTCTTTTACCAAAAGCTTTGTACCATTGCACCTAACTTTGGACTCAGTCTAATGAAACAACTCTGGACCAGATGAAATAGTAAAATATTCTGTGTAAGACTTCTGATTTTTTTTTATCCCCCAGTTATTTTACTTAAAAATTAACATAATAACAAAGCATCAGCAGTTAAATAAGCTCAGATAATAAACACCTTTCTGTGGTGACCTTATACTCATTACCTTAAAATATAGTCTAAATACTAAATAAATTAGCATATCATGGTAATTTTATAACTACAGAGGAACATCAAGAAATTTGAAAAATAATTGGTTTTGATTATTTTTTCTTGATGTGATAACACAAAAGTTGGAAATCTAAATATACATATAAAATTGATAACCTGTCTTTAGTTCTTTTAAAATGACAAAATAAAGAAAGCTTTGTGAAAATAAAGATTTTAAAATTTTGTTTAGTTTGTTGCTTAGCAATTTCTTCTGAATGGAAGCATAATGTCATTGGGAGAAGAGGGAAGTTCATGAGACTCAAGAAGTAAACAAATTATACAAGTCCAGGAAGCTGAAACAAATCAAATCCCCTCCTCAAGGTTATCTTCAAGAAACAATTGCCAGGAAGAGGCTCTGTCTACTAGTGAATGAGTGAAGAAAATATGGCAGATATGCAAATAGAGCTGTATTAAGCCACTAAAAGATAAAACCTTGTCACTTTCCACAAATTTATTTATATATAAAATATAGAAGATAGTATAATGAAAGAATATGCCTGTTTCGGAAAGACAAACACTGCATGACCTCACTCATTTGTGGGACCTTCACAAGTAGAACTCATAGACTTTGAGAACAGACTGGCAGTTCCCAGAGGCTGGAAACAGTGGGGAGAAAGAACAGATAGAGAGGGCCATGGGTACTAAGCCACAATTAGCAGAAGGAACACATTGTGATGTTCCATTGTTGGATAGTTTGATTATAAATAACAATAATCATTAAGAGAAATGATTTTTGAATGTTTCACTACAAAGAGTGATAAATATTTGAGGTGTTTTTTCCTAATTTGAACCATAAAACTCTGTGTTGAAGCATAACTTCGTATCCCACAAATGTAAAGAATTTTTTAAGTGTGAACTAAAAAATTTAGTAGGTACTTTATAACTGTTTTGTATCGTAAATGGATAAAGGGTAAGAGATTAGGATTAAATTTTGTTTGTTTGAATATCAGTCAATATTCAGTTTTCCCAGAAGCACTTGTAAAAAGTGCTGTCTCATTTGTGAGTATAAGGATTAATATTTGGAGTAAAGTTAGGAATTATGCTGGCTAAGTAAAGTGGTGATTGTAGGTTCTTCTCTCTAAGACACGACACTTCACTAGCCCTGAGTACTTGGCTAGGTTTCTAGTTCTGAGCACAACTTCTCTCTTGTTGAGTGGACTTCAAGTCCAATTAGTAAACTATTGATTACCTCCAAGGTACGTATGTCACTAAAAATAGTCTTTCCAAGGGAAGAGTCCCCAGTAGTTACTCAACATATGGTCAGCCCTGAAATAATATGCATACAAGAAACATTATATGGACTCAGCAGATTGCATTACACATTCAGGAATTTGTTTATAGATTATAAACTATGAAATATATATTTAATATTTAATTAAAGAAATAGAAGCAGAGTTCGAGGGGGTCCATGTGAAAGTTTGAAGAGAAGAAAAGAAAAAGGAGGGAATGATGTAACTATACATTTAATTTCAAAGAACTTTTAAAGAATATGCATTTTTCTCTAATGTGCATTTTCAGTGTCTTTGTCAAGAATCAGGTGGTTGTGAGTATGTGGACTTATGTCTGGGTCCTCAGCTGTATTCCATTGACCAATGTGTCTGTGTCAGAGTCAGCACCATGCTGATTTTATTCCTGTGATTCTATAGTCTAGCCTGAGGTCAGGTACTCAACACCTCTAGCAATGTTTTTGTGGTTGTTGTTCAGGGTCGCTTAGTAAGTGTGCTGTCTTTTGGGTTTCCATCTGAATCTTTAAGACTTTCAAAAAAAAAATTCTGCAAATAGTTGCATTAGAATTTTCGTAAGACTTACGTCCAATAAATAGATTGCTTTTGACAGGGTGGCCATTTTCATAATATTAACCATACTAATCCATGAGCATAAGAAGTCTTTCTATAGGTATGGAGAAAGTGTGCCATACACATACATGTCACGAGGGGAGGCATTTATTCAGGATGATTTGGCATGTCCTTTAGTGATTTGACATGTCCTTTAGTGATTTGACATGTCCTTTAGTCTTCCAAGTGATTGTATTTGATAGTCCTCTATGTACACGAGTCTAGAGCTCAAAGGAAGAGACAGAGACTCAGACATAAAATAGCAAGCCATTAGTGTATGGGTAGGACTCTAAGCGAGGGAGGTATGGTCAGTTTAGGATGAAATGGAGATTTAGATGTAAGGCTGAGTTACAGACTTGCCTTATATTAAGAAATCAGGAAAAAGTGGAAGAATGAACAGGTAGGCTAAGAACTAATGAAATCCCCTGAGCAAAACATTATACTTCTATTTCACAGGGGGAAGAACTAAGTCTTAGGGGCTACATGTATTATTCAAGGTCATAGATTACATAGTCAAGTGGGATTTTCAACCCAGGAGAAGATTTTTAATTTAAAACAAAACCTGCTTTATCACTAAACCGCTGTGGGTTCATCTACAGGTCCCAGCTAAAAATGGAAACTTCTATGTCTATCACAAAACATCTGTAAACTAGAATGTAATGTTTATACTTTTAAGGCATTCAAAGCAGTTACAACTTTTTCTCATGTAAAACTGAGACATGCTTGGACCTAAAGCATGTGTAGATCCAAATGTCGATAGTGGAAAAGATACTATTGTTACTGAAGTTCTTATGACCAACTGCGAACAAGATGGATTACTTCAATTCAAGTAAAAAAAAAAATGCGCAGAAACCACCTCAAAAGACATGATGTGGCTATGGAAATCTACAACCTTTTCACAGATTGGATCATTAACAGTCATAATGACTTGGTGTCTATCCCGATTATAATCCTTTTCTATTATAATGCTTTTGATTAACAACTTCTTCAACCGCGCGAGACAAAGTCACTTCTCAGCTTTGGATTTGAGGGCACTGAGGGATATTTTGAAAAAAAAAAAAAAAGTTTGAAAATGTTGACTGCTTTTTGTTTTCATTAGCCAGGCATGATTTCTAGCAGCAAGAACAAGGCAGAGCATATGAACGCACAGCAGCGTGACAGCATGTTCAAGGCCCGCGCAAGTCCAAACCAGACTAAATCCCAGCATGAAGAGGCGCGTGGGCATGAATTCTCACTCCTAGCTGGGGAGCGATCAGAAATTGTCAACTGCTGGGAAAGGAAGGTCAGTTTTCCCTGGGAGTGAGGTCCTGATGAGTCCACCATGCTTCAGGGGAAGGCATGGGTCCAGGAAAGTTTGGCTAGTACAAACGGGCTTTGATAAGAAAAACCTTAAGGGGTGGGCAAGAAAGTGGCATATACATGTGGGGAGTGTTGGGGGAAGGAATATGAATAAGACCAAAATATGGTGTGTGAGACTCTCGGGGACCTAGTAAGAAAGAGCAAGGCGACAGCAAGGCAGAGCTGCTGACAGTGCTGCTATCTCTGGGCTCTATGGAGAGCTGCCCAGGCACTGTGTCTTCAATCTTAATGGCAATGCCTTATAACATTTCCGCTATTTAGGTAAATCAAAAAACAACAAAAAACCCCAAACCTGATGTTCAAAGAAATTATGGTATATGACACATAATAAACGATGCACTTGGGACCTGTTCCAAATTCTGTGATATGCACATTTTTTAAGTTTAAAAATTATGTATTTATATAGAAGGGCTGTGTGTGTGTGTGTGTGTGTGTGGTGTGTGTGTTTGTGTGTGTGTATAGTATGGTCATGCCACAAAGCATATATGAAGGTCATAGAACAACCTACAGCAGTTGGCTTTCACCTTCTATCATGTGGGTATCAAGGATAATATTCAGTTGCCAGGCTTGGTTACAAGCACCCTATCCTGCTTAGGCATGTTGCTAGTCCCCATATTTCTTCTCTGGTAGTTGTCAGGGAATTTGTTTCTAAGAGATTTATACTCCTTGTTTCCAAAGTGAAAGCCATAATAGTTGTTGAAGGGAATTAGTACTGTATTGAAAGGGATTAAGTTTACTTTCTTTATCTCTGATTAGCAACGACACTAAAGTAGCCAGGTCAGCTTTGAATCCAAGACAAGTACAAACACATTTCTTTTACTATCCCTCGGTCTGTGAATCATAGAACAGCAGTCCACACCTTGGCCAGAGGTTTGTTTTCTACAGAACAGCTGTCAGCAATCAATCATAATCTGAATACTCATATTTGTCTTGTTTCTTAAAAGAAAAGTAGCTGTGTGTATAACCTTCATTATGGTATGTTATAGCTCTTCTAGTTTTTGTTTGGAATTGTAAATATCTTACAGTGAGTCGTGACTACTTTACAAATTCAGTACTGCATTGTGAAGTAATAAAAGCTACAGATGTGGTTGGGTACTAGCTAAAGGTTTATATACTCACTGAGATTTTGCAGCCTAACCCATATTGATAAGCTGACTGCTACGATTGGATACACAATTAGAAGGAATGTCTGTGCTGATAGTAAGTCTTCCTTCCAAGCTGCTATGCCCAGAATTTTACAGTTAAAACTTAACACCTGAATAATATATTTTTATAATCATCAAGCTATGCTGTTTTACATGGAATAGCATTCCATTCTGTAATTCAATAGCTTTTTGATGGATATCATTCATTTTTTTGGGTGAAGGTAGTGCATCAAAACTTCCCTACTATTGCTATGAAAATAGCAATTGTTCTCAATCATATACTCCATTTCACAGGTTTAACCTGATATGAAGATTACTCCATTGTTGGGATAAGTTCCAAGAACTATCAGGACTTTATGGATGCCATGTATAGCCAATGCTTGTCCAGTAGCTCTGTCCTCCTTACCGCTCCCCTCAACCTCCATTTTCCAAGTGTTTCTATTTCTTCCAAGGGTTAAAACCAGACCAACAGCTTACCTTTGTTCTAAAAGAATTTCTCCTTTTTTTTTTTTTTTTTGCTTTTTTCAACTTTCTGTCTTTCTCTCCCTACTGTGTACTTATGCCTCTCTGCTCAATCTGATCTGTGCCCACCATCAGCTGCTCTATTGAACCTACCATCTTCTAAAACACCAAGGAGAATGATGGGCCTTTCTTGGCCATCTTCTTGCCTCTTCTATCACTTCAGCTTCCCATGCTCCACCTACTATTCTGCAGATGGACCTCACTTTTGGCTTCTAGAACACCACATGTTTCTGATTGTCCTCCTACTTTAATTAATTTTCTTTACCGTCCTTATTAATAGTAATTTCCTGGATGTATATTCGTATCTATATTCTTTTAAATATTTTCTTTCTTTGTGATTATTTCTCTTTTTTAAAAAATATTTTATTTATTATTATATGTAAGTACTATTATTATA
>JADRCC010116174.1:0-14040 GCA_019843855.1 Hylomyscus alleni
TGTGTGTGTGTGTGTGTGTGTGTGTGTGTGTGTGTGTGTGAGAGAGAATTCTGGAACATATGCACCATTGAACATGTATGGAGGACAGAAGACAACTTCCAAGAGTTTGTTTTATTTCCACTGTGATCTCATAGAATTGGACCAAGGTTTTGAGGTTGCCCACAAGCACTTTTATCTGCTGAGTCATCTTGCTGGTTCTAAACTTTGTGAATATCTAAGTTATTGTCTTTAAAATTTTGTATGGACGTCCAGCCTATGGCCTCAGTATCAGAGAATCAGAATTCATTCAAGAGCAAACATATTGAGAATTATGTCTCATGTTATTCTTGAAAGCTGCTAATGGTTCTAGATATGGAGAAATTATGGAGTTTTGTGATCTTTAATTTTCTTCATAGTTAGTAACTCTGAAATCATAAATAGGACTTATTAACCAATTCTGCCCCCAATTTTTCATGTTTTTAGGTGAAAAGAAATGTTTATCATTAGTAACTAAAATATATGTAAGTAGCCAGGTAGGATATGTGACTTTGACACAGGTTTTATTTAAACAGGGTTGAGCATTGTTTCTTTTCTTTTTTGTCTTTCTTCTGAAGGGCTACAATAGAAGCATCTCCCGAACAGAAACCATAATACGCTTTGCTTTCCAAGCCTCTATCACGGTTCTGTGTATCGCATGTCCCTGTTCCCTGGGACTAGCCACTCCAACTGCTGTGATGGTGGGCACAGGAGTAGGTGCTCAGAATGGCATACTTATCAAAGGTGGAGAGCCACTGGAGATGGCTCATAAGGTAAGAGTCCTTAGGACTAAAAATTGCACCATCAAACGTGCAGTCACACCCTATTGAGAAATGGGGTTCATAGCTTTTTGCCTGTGGTGCTTAGGCTGAGCCTCTTCTGGGGTTACCCTGAGTGTCTATGTCCCCCGGGGTACCCTGACCTGCAGGGATAAGGAACAAGAGGCAGCAATCCCTTCCTGAGTGACTTAATCAGGCTTTTATTTATTTTAAGGGAAAGTAACATTAGGTAGGGGCAAGACAAAACAAAACGTTACAAGAGATTAAAAGGGAGGAGGAACAACCTTTATGCTGAGTGAATGTTAATTGCTACTAAGTCCTCAGCCTAGATAAACCCATGCCAATATTACAGAGAAAGTCTGAGACCCCTGGGCTAAAAACCCCAAAGTAAAAAACGTCTTTAAGCCAAAGCCTCCAAGGCAGAATTATAAAGCTGCCTTGCTAAGCCAGTGGGAAAATAAGGCAGGACTGCCTTGCCTTGCCTCGGAGCAGCTGCTTTTTATAGACCTGAATGACGTCATAACTGTCAGATGGCTAAAACTGCTTCTAATTGGTCAAACCAAATGAGACACAGTTGGCCACGCCCCCAGCCTGTCAGTTGGGGCTTTCTGAAGCTGCCAACCGCCTTTGGCTTTTAAAGAGACATGCTCACTACACCTGAGGGTTGAGGTAGGAAAGCTGTGATATTGGCTCTTCTTCAGATTTGTCTTGGTTACTTAAGCTCCCTAAGACTACTCTCTCAGCCATTCCCTCCGAGTAGTCCCTGAATGGAGAGCCACTGTAGTTCCAACCCATCTCTGGTTACACACATCTTCAGCACTTGCCTGGGAAAAGTTGCCAGGGCCTTCCATGCTTCTGCCATGTTTGTGTCTGACTCCACATTGTAGGATTTGCACCCGCAATGGCAGTGCCTTTGCTGCCACTAGCTGGCAATTTGCACTGTGACTTCAGCCTTAATGAAGGCTACTTCAATTAAAGCCGTGCTCCCAATAATATAATCTCATTATGAGGTTATAAAATGTATACAGGTGCAAGGAGGAGACATAGCTTAGAATAAATCTGGAACCTTGAATAGCTAGCAAATATATACAGGCTAGAAATTTTTAAATGTGTATAAGTGTATTGGCTGCATGTATGTTCATGTACCACATGCATACAGAGGCTAAAAGATGGTGTTGAATCTCCTTGGGACTGGAGTAATCAACAGTTGAGCTGCCACATGGGTGTTGGGAACCAAACCCGGGTCCTCTGGAAGAGCAGCCAGTGTTCTTAACCACTGAGCCATCTCTCCATATTCACGTGTTTATGGATTCCTAAGGAGGCCAGAAGGGTGCGTCAGATCCTCTAGAGCTAGAGTTATAGTTTGTTGTGATCTGCCCAATCCTGGTGCTAGGGACTGCACTGGGGTCCTCTGCAAGAACACAAAGCGCTTTTAAGTACCAAGTCTCTAGTCCCCAGGGTACTAGTTTTTATAGGGAAAAATTGGCATAATTTCAAACCTAAAAGTCTTCTGCAGCTGTTGGGCACCTATCTTAAGATCAAGGACACTCCCTTATGTGACCATAGTACATTTATCAAAATCAAGAGATTAACATTGCCACAATGCTCTTATCTGATGTGCAGTTCGGTGCTCTGCTTTCCTCTCTTGTTTCCATGATACCAGTTACAGCAGTTTTTCTCTTGTCCAGATGATGCTTTGAGGATTATCCCTATCTTGTTTTATATCAGTTCATTAGGCTGTTCAGTCTCCAAGGTTCTCATTCTGAGTTTATAGTGAGGTGAACATGGTCTCTAACTCCAGATTTTTCTCGTCTCCTATGTGCACTGACTTTCTCGAACTGCTTCTCTGAGCTTCCTCTAGCAGCCTGAGTTCTTGACCAAGACCTAGCTAAGTCAAGCAACCAGCTGGCATTCCCTACAACCTAACAGTTACATTTTCTCTTAGAGTCATCTGTCTGCCACTCAGATTTCTCCAACAGATCTCTAATTCCTTATATTGAAAACCTTTGTGTTTCCCCTAGAGATGCCAGTGACATCTCCTAATTACCTAGTACCAGCCAATCCATAACTAACAGCTCTAGTTGGTTAACAGACTCACAGACATTTAACAGGATTAAAACTCAACTGTGGGGTAAGGAAATTAGTTGCTACAGGATTATATTTCAATATGCCTTTTGTTCATCCAGAGATGATTAGTTGTGAAGCCAAAGGCCAGTTTATTAAAAAATGAAATATCAGCCTGTTAAAAGTAAACCTGTTTCTTATTTCTAGGAAGATGATGTTACATGGGTGCATTATGTTCTTTAACTTTTCTCCAGGTAAAGGTAGTGGTGTTTGATAAGACTGGAACCATTACCCATGGAACCCCAGTCGTGAATCAAGTAAAGGTTCTTGTGGAAAACAACAAGATATCACGCAGTAAGATCCTGGCCATTGTGGGAACTGCGGAAAGTAACAGTGAACATCCTTTAGGAGCAGCTGTAACCAAATACTGCAAGCAGGTACAATTTTATCTTTCATATTTATGTTATCATCTCATGTAGGAATGATACAGACCTAATCTGGGCTGGCCTTTGACTACATTTTGTGTATATAATCACAATCGTTTTTTCTTATTTCATTGAATGGGTTGGGGCTGGGAATGTAGCTCAATTGCTTGTCTAGTTGCTTGAGGCCCAGGTTTTGATCCCTGGCACCAATAAAGTGAGCATGTTTAATCTCAGCACTCAGGAAGCAGAGGCAGGCAGATTTCTAAGTTCAGGGCCAGTCTGGTCTACAGAGTTCCAGGACAGCCAAAGCTACACAGAGAACCCCTGTCTCAAAAACAAACAAAAAATTTCATGGTCATCTTCATTACAGAGTGAACTTGATCCCAGCCTAGACTGTATAAGACCTTGTCTCAAAATGTGTACTGTTTTGTTCGTGTAGACAACTGTAAACATAAACATTCTGATCTTATCACACGATAACTCATTTGACATAAAACATTAAAATAGAAGTAATATGTATATTGATAGCATAATTTAAGTCATAAAAATGGAACCCTTACTCCTTTCTCCCAACATAATTCTCAGTCCAAAATTTAATAATTGGTATCTGTGGCTTAAACTCTCAGCTAAAAAAGCCAAGTCTCCCTGCTTCCTACACTTAAAGTGTTTTCTATTCGGGAATCTCCAATTAATTTTTAAAAGTGAGTTCTTGCCCAATGGTTAAGATGCCTTTATTGATATTTTAAAATTTTGTAAAGTTTAATAAACAATTTCTGGTATGTTCACAAATATATGTTAATGTTATTTCTTTAATTATATAAAGATTTAGTTTAGTTTAGTTAGAAATGTGGGGTTTTTTTTTCTGTGTGTGTATGCACACCTGAAGTGGGTGTTGGATACCTTGAAAATGAAGTTACATTTCTGAGCTGCCTAATGTGGGTGTTGGAACCCAAATTCTAGTCCTCTGATGGAGTCATGTGTACTCTTAACTACTGAGCCATTTCTTCAGCAAAACTTCATTCTTTTAAGAGCAAAGATTTTCCTATGTTGTCCAAGCTGGTGCTAAGTTCCTAGGCGTAAGTGCTGTTTTTACCTCAGTTTCCACATGGTTGGGCCTATAGACATGTGTCATTGCACCTAACTTATGATACTATTTTTGAGACAGTCTCATTACATAGCTGGGGCTGGTCTGGAACTTGAACTTACAGGACTTGCGCAGATTTCCATCTTTTAAGAGCCAGGGTTCTAGGTGTATGCCATTATGCCCACCTGCATTTATCATTCAAAACTTTACTTAGAAAACCATACAGTGACCTTGGTTTTTATTTTATTAGATGAATTTTCCCTATCAGGAAATAAAAGCCTACCGCATTGTTTTGTATTCGGTTCTGTGAGTGGTGTTTTGTTTTCAGTGCACACTGAGCATTCTTGCTAATTTCTCCGAGTCTGTCTTTATGTTAAACATCTATCAGTGCAATTGTTAGATCAGAGGATGTTCACAGTTTCATTGTTCATGACCATTGTTAACATTTATACAAATGGTTTTATCAGTTTGTACCTGCACCAAAAATTTTGAGTGCCTGTCTTCTATCATTCTTCTAACAGTTTTCCTAATTAAAAATATTACAGCATTTGTTTGTTCTTTGTTTATTTATTTAGTGTGCTGTGTTTCTGTTTTTTAGGAGCTGGACACGGAAACCCTGGGTACCTGTACAGATTTCCAGGTTGTACCAGGCTGTGGTATTAGCTGTAAAGTCACCAATATTGAAGGTCTGCTACGTAAGAGTAACTTGAAGATAGAAGAAAATAACATTAAAAATGCATCCCTGGTGCAGATTGATGCAATTAATGAACGATCATCAACTTCATCTTCTATGATTATTGATGCTCATCTCTCAAGTAAGTTGATTTCTTTGTAGTAGTTTGAAGATTTCTCTTTTAGCTTTTTCTTTTTTCTTATTTTTCTTTCTTTAAATTGAAAATAGATTCTTCTCTCTTACAATGCATCCTGACAACAGTTACTCCTTCCTTCACTTCTCCCAGCTACCCCACCTCTTTTTTCCCCAGATCCACTCACTCTCCATCTCCCATCAGAAAATAGCAAGAGACAACATCCAAGCATGACAGAACAAAATAGTGTAAGACAAAGCAAAAGCCCTCACCCCAAAGCTGGACAAGGCAACCTAGCAAGAGGAAAGGAGTCCCAGGAACAGGCAAAGAGTCTGAGACACATCTCCCCTACAGTTAGGAGTCTCATGAAACACCAAACTAACAGTCATAACATGCAAAGGACCTGGTGCAGACCCGTCCAGATCCAATGCTTTTTGTTGTTGTTGTTTGTTTTCTTGAGACAGGGTTTCTCTGTGTAGCCCTGGCTGTCCTGGAACTCACTCTGTAGACCAGGCTGGCCTCGAACTCAGAAATCCACCTGCCTCTGCCTCCCAAGTGCTGGGATTAAAGGCGTGTGCCACCACTGCCCAGCCAGACCCCATGCTTGCTGCTTCCGTGTCTGTGAGCCCCATATGCATCCTGCTTAGTTGATGTAGTGTATCATGTTCTCCTGGTGTCCTCTACCTGCCTCTGAGTCCTACAATATTTCCAACCCCTCTTCTGTGGGATTCCCCAAATTCTGAGGGGAGGGACCCAATGGAGACCTCCAATTTAGACTCTCCGCATAATGAATGTCTGGGTGTGGGTCTCTACATTGACTCCCATCTGCTACCAGAGGAAGCCTCTCTGATGATAACTGGACAAGGCACCAATGTTTGAGTATAGCAGAATATCATTAAGAATAATTTCATTCATTTTTTGACCAGTCATGTTTGCTTCCACCCTATGTCCCTGGGCTGTCCAGTCTCTGGATCTTGACCATCCAACCAGTGTCACAAATGAACTCTGTCTCATGGCTTGGGCCCCAAGCTAAATCAGACAAGTTCTAAACCACCATTGTATTGCCATATTATGGAGGCAGGACAGAATGTAGATCAAAAGGTTTGTGGCTGGGTTTGTGTCCACATTTTTCTTTGATTAGCCTGCAGAGTACCTTCCCATACCAAAGAGACTAGAATATAGGTTCCATGTAGGCACCAGCCTGACCTTTACGTGTTCAATGAGCTGTGCAGATGTAGGTCTTGGCATGGGGCCCTGCTGTCAATTTGCAGAGAGCAAACCTGTCCTAATATCAGGCAGGGTTGTTTGGACATCTCCATAGGACTCCCTTGGCCAACTACTAAACCAAATATAACTTAGTCCCACCACTGGAAGCCTTGCCTCGCTATTAGAGATGGCCTGTTCAGATTCTGTATTCTCTGTCGCTTAGGAGTCCTCACTAGGATTACCCTCATAGATTCCAGGAAGTTTCTACTGCCCCCAACTGCACCTTAGTTCCATCCCATCTCCCACTACCACCCTGTTCCCTCCCACGCCCATCCTCACCTGCCCCAGTCTACCCACAAACTCCATTCTATTTCCCCTTCCTAAAGAGATCCATGCATCTACCTTCAACCCCTCCCCTTCACCTAACCTCCCTGGGTTGTAGGTTAATTATCATTTACTTAACAACTAATATCTACTTAAGTGAACATATACCTTTTGTGACTTTCTGGGTCTAGGTTACCTCAGGATGATATTTTCTAGTTCTGTTCATTTGCCTACAATTTTCAGGATGTCCTTGGTTTTGGTTTTTTTGTTTTGTTTTATTTTTTGTTTTTGGAAGTTTTTTGTTTTGTTTTTTTGTTTTGTTTTGTTTTCGAGACAGGGTTTCTCTGTGTAGCCCTGGCTGTCCTAGAACTCACTCTGTAGACCAGGCTAGCCTCCAACTCAGAAATTCACCTGCTTCTGCCTCCCAAGTGCTGGGATTTAAGGCATGCACCACCATTGCCCAGTGTCCTTGTTTTTAGTAGCTGAGTAGTATTCCACTGTGTAAATGTACCATATTTTCTTTATCCACTCTTCAGTTGATGGACATCAGGTTTTAAGGTTTTGGCTATTACTGATAAGGCTGCTATGAACATAGTGGAGCATGTGTCCTTGTTATATATTGGAACATCTTTTGGGTATAGCTGGATCTTAAGGTAGAACTATGTCCAATTTCCTGAGGAACCACTAGACTGATTTCCAGAATAGTTGTACCAGCTTGCAATCTTACCAGCATTGGAGGATCCTGGAGTCTTGTGGGGAGATCCACAGTCTGCATATTGTCCAGTTGTGGATCTCTATGTTAATTTCCATCTTCTTCAAGAAGAAGGTTCTCCAATGTGGGATGAGTGAAGTGCTGCTCTATGGGTATCATAGTATATTATTAGGAGTCATTTTATTCCTGTGTTCCTTTAACAAAATAATAGCATTAGGTTTTATCCTAGATCCATGATCTTTCTAATCTCAGGGTCTTGGTCACATTAGTAGTACTGGGTATGGGTATAGTCCAACTCATAGGCTAGACCTTAAATCTGATTAAAACGTGGTTGAGTTACTCGCATAGCATATGTGCCACTATTGTACCAGTATGCCCTACAGGCAGGTCATGTTGTAGGTTGCAGGGTTTGCAGTTGAGTGGTGATATTGATGGCCACCTTTCTGCTCTAGTGGAATGCAGGAATGCAGTGTACCTTTCAGTACCATGAACTCTAGTCAGTAGGAGTGAAGCTTCTCATTAGGCATCAGCTCAACTTTTCCATGTCCTCTGTTATAAGTAAGTATTGACTTGAGCAATAGGTCCTTAGGAGTAGAGAGCACCAAATAACATTGGCAATAGCCTGTGGTGGTTTGTTTTTGTTTGTCTGTTTTGTTTTTTGATGTTTTTTTTTCTTTGTTTTGAGTTAGAAACAGCTAGTAGGGAAAATGCTTTTGAGCAGCTCTGCTGTGCATGGAAGCAAAGGTATGGCAGCTAGCACAGCGAGCATGAGAGGATTCTTCTCGTTTTTTTGTTTTGTTTTGTTTTGTTTTTGTTTTTTTCAAGACAGGGTTTCTCTGTGTAGCCTTGGCTAGCCTGGAACTCACTCTGTAGAACAGGCTGGCCTCGAACTCAGAAATGCGCCTGCCTCTGCCTCCTAAGTGCTGGGATCAAAGACGTGTGCCACCACCGCCCGGCTGATTCTTCTGTTTTTAAAGATAGGACAATATGCAGCAGAGATGGTAGAAAGTGATTATTCAGGAAGGAGAGAAGAGAGTAGGCAAAGGAGGGTAACCTAGCACACAGGTAGAAAGACTGGCCTTCACCAAGCTCAGGCTCTGTTTATAACAGGGGAAACAAGTTGTGTTCACCTAGGAGACACAGGAGCTGTGGCAATTTAACCATGACACATTCTCTTACGATAGCAAGAACAGTTGCATCTTGGGTGAGAATGGGGGAGGAAAGTTAGAGATAAGGAGAGGTGATGTCAAATAGTCATCCTGGAGATTGAATGTACCAGAGACGTGCAGTCAAACATCTGTCCAAAAGAGGTAAGAGCTCACTTAAAATTAGTGTGGTGCACACCTTTAATCCCAGGACTTGCCAGGTAGAGACAGGTGGCTATCTGAGTTTGAGACCAGCCTGGTGTACAACATGAGTTCCAGGACATGGTACACAGAAAAACCCTGTCTTGAAAAACCAAAACCAGCCAAACAAACAAACAAAACTTAGTGGTTACAAGTTTAAAATGAGACATCAACACAGTTACATATTTACATGCAGCCATAGACTTTCAGCTTCTGATTCACAACAAGTATTTGAATCTTGGTGGAGGGTCAAAGAGAAAACCTCAGGAAGAAGGGAATCTCTGACCTAATAACATTCTTACCCCTCTCCCCAAGCCCCAGTCTTGCTGGAGATTGAATCTAGAGCCTCACTCATGCCACTGAGCTATATCCTCGGCCTTTGAACTGGCACATCAACAGTATGGTGGAATTTGCTATTTGGAGAGAAAGGTTAAGGACATTGAGTGTCCATAGCAACATGGGCTCAGAGGTATGGAAGAGCAGAATGTATTCCTGGAAAACTTGAAAATCACTGTTATAGGTTATATTCTACCAAAAATGCACTGACTGCAAAGCTAGGCAGGAAGAACTTGCCTCATGAGATGGATTTCAAGGTTAAAAAAGCTTACCGAAATGTTATTTCTGTGCTTCTAGATGCTGTTAATACTCAGCAGTACAAAGTCCTCATTGGTAACCGGGAATGGATGATTAGAAATGGTCTTGTCGTAAGTAATGATGTAGACGAATCTATGATTGAACATGAAAGAAGAGGTCGGACTGCTGTATTGGTGACAATCGATGGTAAAGTTTCTCTAAAATACACCGACATAATTTTGACTTCAGTCATTCTTTTATGTGTCTATGAGACTTAAACTATGAGGTTTATTTCAAAGAGGCCTGAATTCGATGTTAAAGTATTACAAATTATGATTGTTACTAATTAAGAGTTTTCTCATCAGCTGTTGTGACACATGCACATGGGAGCCTGAGATAGGCAGATCGGGACTTTAAGGGCCACAGAGGAAGACTCTTACCTCACAAAACAAGTCAACCAGGCATAGTGGTACAAACCTGTAATCCTAGCACTTAGGAGGGGGAAGCAGGAGGACCAGTAGTTGAAGTCTTAGTTTTATAGTGAGTTCAAACCTAACCTCTGCTATATGAGGCCCTGTCCAAAAAAAAAAAGACAAGATAAAAGCAAAACAAAACAATCTCAGGTTGGACCCTAAGTTTAATTCGCAGCACCATAAAACTGGGGGGGGGGATCCTTTAAAAACTTACCTTGCAGCTAGACATAGTGATATACATCTTGGTTTTTTATTAAATATTTTCTTTATTTACATTTCAAATGTTATCCCCTTTCCTCATTCCCCCTCCTAAACCCATATACTCCTGCTTCCTGGCCCTGGCATTCCTCTACACTGAGGCATAGAGCCTTCATAGGACCAAAGGCCTCTCCTCCAATTGATGCCCAACTAGGCCATCCTCTGCTATACATATGCAGCTGGAGCAATGAGTCCCTCCATGTGTACTCTTTGGTTGGTGGTTTAGTCCCTGGAAGCTCTGAGGGTACTAGTTAGTTCATATTGTTGTTCCTCCTGAGGTGTTGCAAACCCTTCAGCTCCTTGGGTCCTTTCTCTAGCTCCTTCATTGGGGACCCTGTGCTCAGTCCAATGGATGGCTGTGAGTCTCTACTTCTGTATTAGTAGGGTACTGTCAGAGCCTCTCAGGAGATAGCTATATTAGGCTCCTGTCATTCAGCACTTACTGGCATCCACAATAGTGTCTGGGTTTGGTGATTGAATATGGGAAGGATCCCCAGGTGGGGCAGTCTCTGAATTGTCTTTTCTTCGGTCTCTGCTCTATAGTTTGTTTCTGAAACTCCTTCCATGGGATTTTGTTCCTCCTTCTAAGAGGGACCAACATATCCACACTGGTTTTTCTTCTTCTTGACCTTCATGTTGTCTGTAAATTATGTCTTGGGTATTCTGAGCTTCTGGGCTGATATCCACTTATCAGTGAGTACGTACCACGTGTGTTCTTTTGTGATTGGGTTACCTCACTCAGGATGATATTCCCCAGATCCATCCATTTCCCTAAGAATTTCATGAATTCATTGTTTTTAATATCTGAGTAGTACTCCATTGTGTAGATGTACCACAATTTCTGTATCCATTCCTCTGGTGAGGGACATCTGGGTTGTTTCCAGTTTCTGGCTATTATAAATAAGGCTGCTATGAACATAGTGGAGCATGTGTCCTTATTACATGGTGGAGCATTTTCTAGGTATATCCCCAGGAGTGGTATAACTGGGTCCTCTGGTAGTCCTATGTTCAATTTCCTGAGGAACTGCCAAACTGATTTCCAGAGTGGTTGTACCAGCTTGCAATCCCACCAGCAATGAAGGAGTGTTCCTCTTTCTCCACAACCTCGCCAGCATCTGCTGTCACCTGAATTTTTGATCTTAGCCATTCTGACTGGTGTGAGGTGGAATCTCAGGTTTATTTTGATGTGCATTTCCCTGATGACTAAGGATGTTGAACATTTCTTTAGGTGCTTCTCAGCCAATCGGTATTCCTCATTTGAGAATTCTTTGTTTAACTCTGTACTCCATTTTTAATAGGGTTATTTGATTCTCTGGAATCAAACTTCTTGAGTTCTTTGTATATTTTGGATATTAGCCCTCTATCAGATGTAGGATTGGCACAGATTCTTTTCCCAATCTGTTGGTTACCATTTTGTCCTATTGACAGTGTCCTTTGCCTTACAGAAGCTTTGCAATTTAATGAGATCCCATTTGTCAATTCTTGTCTTAGAACATATGGTATTTGGTGTTCTGTTCAGGAAATTGTCCCTTGTACCCATGTGCTTGAGGCTCTTCCCCACTTTCTTTTCTGTTAGTTTCAGTGTATCTGGTTTTATTTGGAGGTCCTTGATCCACTTGGACTTGAGATTTGTACAAGGAGATAGGAATGGATCAATTTGCATTCTTCTACATGCTAACTGCCAGTTGAGCCAGCACCATTTGTTGAAAATGCTGTCTTTTTTCCACTGGATGGTTTTAGCTCCTTTGACAAAGATCAAGTGACCATAGGTGTGTGGGTTCATTCCTGGGTCTTCAATTCTGTTCCATTGATCTACTTGCCTGTCACTGTACCAATAACATGCAGATTTTATCATGACTGCTCTGTAGTACAGTTTGAGGTCAGGGATGGTGATTCCACCAGAATTTCTTTTATTGTTGAGAATAGTTGTCACTATCCTAGGTTTTTTGTTATTCCAGATGAATTTGCAAATTGCTCTTTCTAACTCTATGAAGAATTGAGTTGGAATTTTCATAGGGATTGCACTGACTCTGTAGATTGCTTTTGGCAAGATGGCCATTTCTACTATATTAATCCTGCCAATCCATGAGCATGGGAGATCTTTCCATCTTCTGAGATCTTTAATTTCCCTCTTCAGAGACTTGAAGTTCTTGCCATACAGATCTTTTACTTTCTTAGTTAAAGTCACACCAAGATATTTTATATTATTTGTGACTATTGTGAAGGATGTTGTTTCCCTAATTTCTTTCTCAGCCTGTTTATCCTTTGTGTGGAGGAAGGCCACTGATTTGTTTGAGTTAATTTTATATCCAGCCTCTTTGCTGAAGTTGTTTATCAGGTTTAGGAGTTCTCTGGTGGAATTTCTGGGGTCACTTAGGTATACTATCATATCATCAGCAAATAGTGATAATTTGACATTTTACTCCATTGTAGTGTGGCACACATAAGCACACACACATAGTAGCCAGAGAACAGTAGATATCTTATCTTGTCACTCGCTACCTTAGTATCTTAAGGCAGGGTCTCTCAGTGAACCTGGAACTAGCCTGACAGCAAACAAGCCCCCGTGTTCCTGTCTTGACCCTATTGCCCAGTATTAAGGTTTCAGAATTTAAATTTGAGTCCTCATGCAGTTTTCCCCTAATATAAAATACCAGTTTTATCCTTGTATTAGTCAGGGTTTCTATTCCTGTACAAACATCATGACCATGAAGCAAGTTGGGAGGAAAGGGTTTATTCAGCTTACACTTCCACATGGCTGTTGATCACCAGAGGAAGTCAGGACTGGAATTCAAGCAGGTCAGGAAGCAGGAGCTGATGCAGAGGCCATGGAGAGATGTTCCTTGCTGGCTTGCTTCTCCTGGCTTGCTCAGCCTGCTCTCTTATAGAACCCAAGACTTCCAGTCCAGGGATGGCACCACCCACAAGGGGCCCTACCCCCTTGATCACTAATTGAGAAAATGCCCCACAGCTGGATCTCATGGAGGCACTTCCGCATTTGAAGCTCCCTTCTGTGGTAACTCCAGCCTGTGTCAAGTTGACACTCAGAACCAGCCCGTACAATCCTGTTCACCTATTAGTTTTCCATGCTGTTTGCTTTTAAATTTGCTAAAACAAGTTTAATACCTAAGAGCATATTTTTTAATGTTCAGTGACATCTTTCTGTTTTCTTAGTAATACCTTCATTAAACACCCTCTTTATGAATTTTCCACAGCCAAATATGAAAGTGATCAGGATGCTTTGAGTTAAATCAGCTCTCAACAGCTTAACAAAATTTGTTTCTTTCTGAAATTGTATTCTATTATTCTGTTATTCTTCATTCACTGTATGCCAACTGTTTTTCTACTGTTTCTATATTAGATGAGCTGTGTGGCTTGATCGCTATTGCTGATACTGTGAAACCTGAAGCAGAGCTGGCTGTACACATTCTGAAATCTATGGGTTTAGAAGTAGTTCTGATGACTGGAGACAACAGTAAAACAGCTCGATCTATTGCTTCTCAGGTAATTAACTGGCTTACTTAGTTATTGGGATAGGAACATGTGCTAACATCTGATTCTAAATATATAATTTTTTCTTCCATTTAAGTGCTAAGATTGTCACTTCCCGTATTGTTTTCACTATCATCAAATAGATATACCTGACTGCTTAAAAAACAATCAGCATGATATGGTAGAAGGACTTTGTAAGTTACTGATGTAAGTGAAAAGGTATTTGCGTAGCTTGTAGGACGTTTGAGTGACATTGCTTCACACTGGTTTCTGTTGATGCTTCCTTTGAAAGGATGCACATAGTTCTCAGCAGTGCTGCCAAGCCTTCAACATCCCCTACTGGAAACACCGCCACTGCATACAGGTTCCTCTTTGATCTGTTTCGGATGCCACCAGTGAGACCCTTTTCCCTGACATATCTTTTTTTCTTAAGCCTACATTTGTGTAACCTCCAGTATTTTTCAACTAAAAAAAAAAAAAAAA
>JADRCC010116201.1:0-21772 GCA_019843855.1 Hylomyscus alleni
GGAACCAGAAGACTAATATTTATCCACTCTCCTCTCTTTTCTTCTCTAAGACAGGTGAATACACAATAAGCACATACTATGCACGTGAATAATTGGGTTTAACTCAAATAAGAAGATATTTTTGTTTGGAAGAATTAATCAGTTGAATCAAATCTTCAAGACAGAGCTTCATTAATGATTACAATTCTTAACCCTTCAGAATTAGAAGTTTTCCCAGGGTGTATTCAGTCTTGTTTATCTTTATTTAGAATAGCCCATATGCTTATGAAAAATATATGGCCTATATCATATTCTTTGGTATTTAGTAATAATTAAACATTTAAACCAGATCATCATTCACCTGTATGGTAAGTAAAGTTGCATACAGTAGCACAGAGATTGACTACCTTTCCTGGAAAGAGTTATAGAAGTTTTTATTAGGCTTGGCTTTGTGGCTTCTGCTTTGTATGTAATCTAGTTGTCTCAGTAGTTAATGTTTTTCTAATTTTTTCATCATGCCAAGTTTGTATCTGCATTTGTGCCATAATGGAAGATGATATAGAGAAGAACTGCAGTTAATTGCCTCTGTGTGCTCTGTGTGATTCAAGGCTGCTCCTTCAAGTGGAGAGTATCACAATGAAAGAAAAGAAAGGCTGCATATGGGAAGTTTTGGAGAGTTTAACCACCACTAATTAAGAATATTAAGTCCAGTTATTTGAGATCCTGTATTTTTCTTAGTGCAAATTGATATAAACAATCAGATCCCCTCATCAATAGGCCTATAACTTGTTTATTTTCCTTATACTAGATGTCCTTATACAAGATGTTTATGTAGTCTGAATACAAGTGTTATGTAGTCCTCTTTTAAGAAATGGATTGCTGTTACTCCTATTACATTTTATGGAGCTTTGTTAAAACATCTTTTTGTTACAGAATACAGTTTTATTATGTGCAAATTAAATTAAACCTTGTGTATTGGGTTCTATAGCTAACTCAATTATTCCCATTTTAGGAATGAATGATGGGCTTTTTTCTTGCTCTGTTAAATACCAAAGACATTCTTAATTTAGAAGGCTTTCCTTCCTGAGGATTAACCCTTTCTTTGTATATATGTACACGAAGCTGCCATAGTTGAATACTCAGGAGACTCTGGTGAACACAGATGAACTTATGGCTTCTAACAGTTCAGGGTCTGTGTGTATTGAATTCCTCATCTGCTGAGGTTTCTGGAGTGATTTGTCTGTAAGTAAGAAATGTTCTGTTGACATGATACAAGACAAATTATACACAGCCCTAAGAACCACATGGTTTTGAAAGTCAAGGACTACCCACTACTAATGAGGACTAAGAACAGGGATCAGAAAGCATAGATATAGACTCAGAAAGAGTCCAAGCTGAACATGAGTCTTAATTTTTTTCCTAAAGAAAAAGAAAGGCATGAAATTATAAAGTAGAATCCCTGACCATTGTGATTCATTATATAGAAACTTGAGTAACCAACTTGCAAGAAAACATTATTAGATACGCTCTGCCACCTGATACATGGAATGACTGAGCTCCCCATCCTGGCAGCAGCTTGCTTCAGACTTGCACGTTATTTGTAGCAGAGTCAGGACTATTCTGACATCTTCTGGGTCAGTGTGGGCTTTATCTTATGCTGCTGCTATTCTTTGTTACTTTTTTCCTTGCATATTTAAGCAATAACACAACTATTAGAGTGAAATAAGAATTTTCTTTAAAAAATATTGATATTTCTCCATTCTTGCTGGATGCATCCCATCTATAGCAGCTGAGGAGATTAGCTAGTAACATGTTGGTTCTTAAGGAAGTCTTGCTACTTTTCAAAAGAAACGGTTTGGGAAATGCTTTTTCCATGCTCAGTAGAGTGTACAACCCTGGTATGTGAGAGAAACCTCTTTTGTACTGTATGAGAGCTCCTTTGTTGCTTTACACTGTCGACCTTTTGAATGGAAGGAAAGGGGAATGAGGCTATTATGCTCTTTTGCATTTACAATTCAGAATTATGTCCTTCATAGTGCTGAAAGAATTTTCACGATGGGATATTGGGAAGTGTTAAGCCTACTCAGGCAATTATTTATCAGTCTATTTAAAGCCTTTCCACGATGAAAAAAAAGTGATGAAATAAAAAATGAAATAGTGTACAATGAGTTTGATGAAATCTTGTAAGTGCTTTGGGTTGCCAGGGCAACGTCTTCTTTTGTCTCTATTTAATGTGACTTCTTTCTCTGTGGCTTGACTTCTTGGGAGTAATATTTATTTTAAAGAAAAACAAAATTCTAAGCTTAAGGCAAAACAACAAGCCCTCTCACTCCAACTTATTTTTCTGGAATAAAATTCAGATTAAGAAGAACTACTTGCTTACTTGGAGGCAAAGCAGTAAAGTAGTCAGACTTCAGCTTTTGAAGTCTTTGTCGTCTTTGGTGTTTTGCCCTCATCTTTTAGTGTCTTGAGATTGCTTTTCAGAAGATTTTTAGAATATCCTCCCAAGCTCCCCTTGAATGAGGAACCTCAATACCATCCCCCCAATCCCATTGTCCTTACATCCTCATCTTTTCAGATATTATTCACTGTTTTACAAAAGGCCAGCTGGCTGAAACAGTTGGCTTTCATATGTGTCAATTTGTTCACATATTTGCCCCTTAGCAGAATCCTTACATGTAAATTTTTTGCCTTAGCAAAACTTTATTTCTGAGTTTCTTCACGTTGGCACTATTTACATTTTAGGACATATAACTAACTCATTGTAGGCAATGTCTTAAACAATATAAAGTATTTAATAAGATCTCTGTCTCTACCCAATGACAAGCTCCAGTGTGATTCTCCCATATGTGATCACTTACTGATAAAAGTCAGGCAAGGATCCAATCATTTGTCATTTGAAAGCCATTGCTTTAGCCTAAAGCAGTGCTTCTCAACCTGTGGGTAGTGATCATCAGAAAGCACAGAGGCTTACTGTAAGATTCCTAACAGTACTAAAATTAGCTTTGAGGTAGCAATGAAAATAACTTTATAGTTGGGGGTCACCAGAACACGATGAACTGTGTTCAAAAGTCACAATGTTAGCGAAGGTTGAGCATCAGTGTCCTCTTGACCACTTTAGGAAATGTAGAAAGGGCAGTGGGAAGATTTGCATTTGAAGACATAATAATATATTTACATGTTTTAATGGTATATACAGTGGATCTTTCAGTGATGTAGTTGATTTTCTACCCTTTGATACTGCAGAATGTTTATACTTCAGTTACCTAGTAGTTCATTTTGAATATGTTACTGAGTCATCACCTTAACTATAAAACTAAATAAACTCTGGCAAATATATGCTTCCATGTGACGATTCTTAAACTCATGCTTAAGAGCATTGCTCTTAGTCAGGCCACCGGTGGTGGCACACACCTTTAAGACCAGCACTTGGGAGGCAGAAGCAAGCGGATTTCTGAGTTCAAGACCAGCCTGGTCTACAGAATGAGATCCAGGACAGCCAGGGTTACATGCTACACAGAGAAACCTTGTCTCAAAACACACACACACACACACACACACACACACACACACACACAAAAGAAGCACTACTCTTATTTCATGTAATTTCCTTATGTTTTTCTTCTAGGAGGTAACCTGCCTTGTGTCAACATAGATGATTTGTCTTCTAGAATTTCTTGCAATTAGAATCCTATAGAACATAACAATTTATGCCTAGATTCTCTCATTCATCATACTGTTTCTGGGATTCATAATGTTTTTTTATATATCAGAATTTTTGTTCTGAGTGCTAATTTATTGTATAACACTACCCATGTGTTGATATATATGAGTTTCCTGTGGCTTTTTATGCTTGTGGATGAATGTTCTAAAAACATTCATGTAGAAATCTTTGTTGTTATAGTCTTTATACATTTATCTATCCATATATACAGGGAATTAGAATTCCTATGTCATTCCTAGTGTCATTAAATGTTTTGAGTAATGAATAATGATCTTCCAGTCCTAAAAATGAAAATCTGAAAACATTAAGAGAAATATAAAAATATATCTAACTGTGATTCAGAGTATAAGCATCATGTTCAACCTTCATAAAAGATTTGTTTTTCAGGCATTTCCAATTAACACAGACAATATATCTGGACAATGTGAAGAGAGTGTGAGACTTTGGAATGCTCAGCTTAGGAAAGAATGTCTTTATCACACATTTCCCCTCAAGGTCAGCGATCAATATAGAAGAGGATTATAAGAGCTGGAGCTGGTAGATGATTTAGAGAGAAAGACTTTTCTAACTATAACATGGCTGATGGTACACATATGAATTCATAAAGACTGTGACAGCATAGACAAAACTCACGCAAGCTCAAGCCAGATAAAGGCCTAGCATGAAAGAGTGGAAGTGGGCACAAAGTCCTACTGCTAGGCAAGAAACTAATTGCAAGTGATAGCTGTTGAAAAAGAAAGGGATAGAGGGATGAAGAGGAGGAAGAGGAAAAGGAGGTGGAGAGAGAGACAATAAGTCAATATATTTTCTTCAATGGAGTGACACAACGTATATTAACTATACTCTAGGGAAGGTCCTATGCTCAAGAGTAGTTGACCAAGCAAAATCAGAGTCCATGTTACTTGGCTTTTTTCTTTCATTTCTGTGTTTTATTTTGTTTGTTTTGTTTTTTAAGAGAGAAACAATATGAAGTTAGGTGACTAGGGAGGGGAACAATCTGGGAGGAGGTGGGAGATGAAAAATATGACAAAATATACTTTATGAAATTATCAAAGAGTAAAAAAGAATATTGACTTTGAGGCAATAGGAAAGCTGAGGAAGGAGGATTGTAAATATAAAACCATAAAGAGGCTAGGGAGATGGCTCAGTGATAAAGAACACTGGTTGCTCTTATGGAGGGCCTGGGTTAGATTCCCAGAATCTCAGTACATGATGATACTATCTGTAAATCTAATTCCAGGGGATTCAATCCCCATTTCAGGTTTTCTGTCAACATCAGACATGCAAGTTGTCTTAGGGTTTTATTGTTCTGAAGAGATCCACTACCACAGTAATTCTTATAAAGAAAAATATTTAATTGGAGCTGGCTTTCCATTTCAGAGGTTTAGTCTACTATCATTGTGGTGGGAAAAAGAGCAGCTTCCAGGTAGATATGGTACTAGAGGAGCTGAGAGTTCTATAACCTGATCCAATGACAGCAGAAGGAGACTGTGAGCCACACTATGTGTAGCTTGAGCATATAAGACCGCATAGCCTGCTTCCACCATAACAAGGCCAAACCACTTAGTATCAGTCCATATAGGCTAAGCATTCCAACACATGAGACTATGGAGGCCATTCCTATTTAAACCACCACATAAGTGGTGCACAGACATACAGATATATATGTAGGCAAAACAACATGAAAAACAATGACAACAACAACAACATGCACATACTCCAAATACAACAAATAAAACCAAATAAACAAACAACAGCAACAAAAACAAACCTCAGAAACAGATCCTGGATTTGGAGACAAATAGACTTGAATAAGAATCTTAACTCTGTCATTTAATAACCTTATGGTCTTGGACAAACTCTTCAATGTCTTTGCTTAAATTTCCTTACCTACAAAATGGAGAAAATGGTCACTGCAGAGAATTGTTTTGTGAGGTAAGCACAATAATGCAGACTGACATACCTTATCCAGGTTATGCTCCATGGAAACGGTAATTGTTAGTTCTTATCATTGCTGATATTACTGAAATGTAAACATGACAACAATGTTGTTTTACAGGAAGTTTATCTAATCAGAGACTGTGGTTCAGAAATATACAACATTAAGTGGAATTGTAGGATGGTAGTCACGATAGAGGAGGCTGGCAGAGCTGTAAGTGGGTATAATGAACAGGGCTATTAAATGTTCTGAGCTGTGGAGACATGAGATAAGGGTAATTTAAAAAGAATCCAAGATGAGCTGATTCAGATAAGTTGTTCAGGATAGTTAGTTTTCTAGAAGACAGTAAAAACAAGAAATGTCAAGGATGTTTGCAATTGCTTGACCGAAAAGAAACCAAACTGTTCAGAACAAAGGAGGAGCAGGACAGATAGAGTTTACAACTGGAATTCTTCATGGGAAATGTTCTGAAAGGGAAAAACATATGTCTTACAAAAATATGTGTGTATATCTGCCAGCAACATTCTGCCGATATTAGGAGACATAATTTCTTAAAACTCAAGAAAATAGACTTTCTAAGACTGAACTAGGAACCAGAGGTTCTATAGAACTTGAAATTAAAGATTGGATAGAAAGAATAAATATTTCTTTATTAAGATTTTTTATTTTATGTGTATGAGTGTTTTGCCTGATTGTATATAAGTGTATCATGTGCATATGTGGTATTTGTGAATGCCAGAAGAATGTGTTGTGTTCCCTGCTACAGGAGTTACAAATGATTTTAAGATGTGAACAGGAACTGAACCCTGGTCCTCTGCAAAAGCAGGCAGTGCTGGTTAATTGTTGAGCCATGTCTCCAGACTCATATCCTTCTCTAGTATTAATAAAAGCTGAAAGAAACCATTCCATATTAATATAAGAAAGTGAAATAGAGGTGAATTAGAAAGGCAAGACAGAAATGACTTTTCACTGATGTTCTCCCAAAGTAAAGCAGATGAGGTCTCTATAGAAAATATAGATCAATGCTATGACTGACTGTATTAGATCAAGTTCATTATGCAATGGAAAACTTCATTCCTACAATTTACCAGATATAGAAGTTCTTAACATAGGTTAGAGTAGCAAAGACCATTAGAGCTTATGAAACACACCTTCATCATTTTACTCAAGATGGGGTTATCAAGATATTTTTAAATTGACTAGTACTACTTAGTAGGCAAGAGAGATTAGAATCTTTGTCTTATAGGTCTAAGGCAGTTCTTTTATTCTTTTTCTCTTTTTTTTTCTTACCTTGTCTTTTGGATTTAGAAAACAGTCAAGAAAACTAGTATATGTTTCTCAATATTCCAGATCTTTGGCACTTAGAGGCTTTGAAGGATTTTACTTTAGAGTAATTGACTAAATTTATAGTCAGTGAGATGACTGGAGGGTTCTAGTTTCATTTGCTGTTTTCTTTTAATGAATTTTGACTGTGATTATAGGTTTCTTCTTTCATATAACATGTAAAAAATATTTTTTATTGGAAGCATTTTTCTGATTTTATGATATATCTAAAAAGAATGTAAAAAGCTATGTTGACATTGATGAGGGTGTATTTACTGGTAAATAGAAATCTCCTAGAAATGTAGTTATAGTTCTACTTTTATTTTGCTTTTATTTCATTATATGGGGTCTTGCTATTGTAGCCTTGGCCAGCCTGGAGTGTTCCATGTAGACTAGGCTGGCCTTCACCTCACACCTCATCTGCCTCTGCCTCCTGAATGCTGGGATTAAAGATGCACCTCTCTATCTGGTTTTAGTTGTGTTTTTTTAAGAATAAGGAAAGAAGGTGGAGATTAATTCACAACTCACTTACATCATGGGTTTGGTGTTACAGTAGAGAAGCACTGCAAGAGAGGATAACTTCTGCTTTTCAAAAAATTATGTCACATTAAATATAACTTAAAACTGAGCAACCTCTAAAGGACATTCAACATCATTGTTATTCTAGAAGATACCATCCTAAATACTCGAGGGTGTGTTTAGTGTCTGGCACAGGCTTCTATGCCTTTAAGCGTGCACTCTAATGGAATGGATGTGTGTTTTATTAGATAATCTTTTAGGTGTTATATGAGTGACATAGGTATAAGTGTTGCTAAAAATGTATAGAGAAGATGAAATTATTTGCATTTGGAATAATCAGGAAAGCACTGGGGTAAGCATAGGGTATGTATGAGCTTTGAAATGAAGGGCTTTTACAAATTAACCATTTTTAGAAAATTTAGCTGTAAAATAATTATATGTGTCAATCATTAATAACCTATCGTTGCAATGTTTACATATTAAATTTGTATTAATACTGATAATTTGTATAGAAGCTTATTTGTACTATATACAATGCTTTGTAACTTTATATATATATATACATATAATACAGATATATGCTCATGTAAAAATATATAACTCATTTTAGTACTACTTTAATTCTGATGTATAGATGACTATATAGTTATCTCTTTTGCATGTTTAGATTTTAAAGACCATTACTATTACAAAATGTTGCTAAATATATTTATATAGTTATTTTTATATATTATCATGGTATTTTTCCTGTGGAAGAGAATCATTTGAAGAGAATCATTTCAAGCTCCCAAATTATATGAAATTTCCATTTTGTCTTAGATTATCAAATTTCCTTTAAATGGTTTCTAAATTTATAGTCACACCAACAGTTTATGCAAATTATTTTTCATTTGCATCCTTCCTCAATTATAGTTTCTTTTGCTCTTTGCTCTTCTGATACATGAACTATATTATTGTCTTAATTTATATTTGTTCATAGATTAGGAAATATGTGTGTCTGTGAACCATTTTCTTTTATTTTTTCTTGAGTTTTGCCTTCTACTGAAGATTTTTTCTTATTTAGTTGCTGATTTGTATGAGTTCTTTGTACAGTAAAGAACTTCTATTTTGTGCTATAAATAAAAAGGCTATGTCTTCCCATTTGCTGTTAGTCTCTTAGCTTACTGATATTTTTACCATTTAGGAGCATCAAATTTGTACATAGCCAATCACTGACTCTTATGCTTTCATAATTATTCCTCCCTTCTGTGCAGAACATTGAATAGAGTTTATATCAAGGACATATGAGCTAGGCACTGTAGGCTGTCATTGAATGCCTCACTAAGGAGGGTTGACTTTATCGTGCTGACAGTGAGTATGCCCTATGGGAGAAGGGCAGAGTAGAATGCTTTTAGGAAGATGACCTTATCAATATGGAGACTAGCTAGCAGGAAAGGAGCAACAGAATCCAGAAGGTCAGGTAGGAGGCTACTGCTTTAGTAGTCATGCATTCTGACACAAGCCCAGTGTAAAGCATTGTTGTAGAATCTTTAAGAAGATCTAGTGAATTGCCTAGGTTCCAGTAATGTTGAAGATCAATTTGAACTTGAATATCTAATATGTGAAATTAGTATGGACCTTCATTTGAAACATTTTATTTCTTGCTTTGTTCAGTTGGCAAACATTTACTATGGCCTACTCTATGCCCAGTCCCCATGCCTAAGCTGGAGATATAGAACTACACAATGATGGACTTGGACCCTAGCCTCAATTCTAGTAAGACAGCACATGAAGGGCAAGTGTTAAAAGGATGACCAGATATTTACCAAGTGAAAAGAAGTAAATAACAGTGATATATATAGTGATATGTATATATGAACATGAAGTTGGGTAGGAAATGTATTTGGAGGATGTGGGGAGAGTTGGAAAGTGAGTGATCATATTTCATTGGATAAAGCATGGAAGTCTGGAACACAGTGGTATATACCAGTGCAGAGGCTTAACAATCCTTTTTGTCCTTTTTTTCTCTTCTTATTATTAATCATTCCGTTCTTTCACATCTCAAATGATATCTCACTTCCCAGTTACCCCCTCCACCAATCCCCCATCCCATGATATCCCACTTCCAGGTTATCCCTCAGTCACCACCCCCTATCCCATATCTGCCTTCCCCCGTCCCTTTTGCCTCTGTGAGAGTGCTACCCCACTCACCCACATTCTCCTACCCCACTGCTCCAGCATCTACCTACTCTGGGGCATCAAAACTTCCTGGGACCAAGGGTCTCCCCTCCTGTTGCTATTGGGCAAGGCCATCTTCTGCTACATATGTATCTGGAGCCATAGGTCCCTCTAGGTACAATCCTTGGTTGGTGGTCTAGTCTCTGGGAGAACTGGGTGGTCAGATCAGCCTGTTTTTCGAATGAAGTTGCAATCCCTCTCCACTCTTCCAGTCCTTCTGCCAGCCTGCACTCCCACCAGCTTCCCTGAGTTGAGTCTGATGGTTGGCTCCAAGCATCCACATCTGCATTGGTCAATTGCTAGTTGGACCTCCCCAGGAACTGCCACACTTAGTTCCTGTCTGCAAGTGAGACTTGACACTTTTAATAGAAAATTTAAATTCTTAGGATGGGCTCCATGCAGATAGCCACCTGCTGTTAATCCTGCCAACCTGAGTTAGTGTACTAGGACACAAATGGTGGAAGAAGAGAATCAACTCCTGCAAGTTGTTCTCTGACATCCACACTAGTGCTGTGGCCCATGCCATTAATAAATGAATATATGTAATAGAAATTGAACTAAAAAAAAGAGCTTTAAAGCGGATATGGATTACATGACAAATAATATTTTGCAAGGAATTTTGTATACTCTTAGAGAATCTTGAAGTCATTGAAAGATTTTAAACAGAAAGGACCTAAATAGCCTACAATAAGTGTAATAACCTTTCTTAGAAATCTAAAAGGACAAGTGACAGAAGGGTGAGAAGGACATACATTGGGGCTGCAAGGAGGGGAGTCACTTTGTGAAAGATTTAGGAACATCCAAACTATATAATTTATAGAGCATTCGAATTTTGACTAATTATTTTTCTGGAGGCAGTTTTTAATAGATCTGATAAAACATTTCCCAATCAGATTCCCAAGGGAAGAGCAGTGTAAAGCTGGTGGGACAGAAGGGGGAAACATTTCCCTTATTAATCTAGAGCTTACTATACTGGTCCTCAACTTGCTTTCTGCCTCCACACTGTGAAACTGACATCCATCAATAACATCATTCATTACTCCACAGTGATTTTTAAACTTGGAGAGGAGAGCAGAATGAGGGAACTTATAGTGTCCCCTTGGGAATAGGAACAGCTTGAAAGGCCTCCTGGGAATTGTATTGTGTGTCAGTCCTCTTCCATACAAACATTTCGTAATTATTGGGATATTTTCAATATTTGTGAGAACACACACACAGGGAGACAGCAAATGAGTTCACATTCACACAGTGAGTTTCTATAGACCTTAAATAAAACACCCCCCAGCTACAGATTAATAGGAACCAGCATCATTGCACTCTAGATTTCTTCTTTATTATGCTGTGATTTTTAATACATTTCTGATAAATACAAATCATCTCTCCAGGAGAACATTAACCCATGGGGACTGTTAAAGGATAAAGCATGGGGAAAAATTCCCAATCTAGATAGAAGGGGATATTTGATGACTAATTACTTTCATGCATATGTGAATTCTGTGCAGGCTGCTATCATAAAGCTTCCAGAGAAAGAAGCAAATAAGACAAGAAGTGTGGTATCTGGCAATGGAATGGGAAGATCAATTGCTTTAGGAGTAGACTGGGTTATTTGCTGAGATAAAGTAGACTGTCAAGGAAACAGTGTTTGCTGCACCTGTAGTCATCCCACTGGGGCTCAAGTTAGCTCAGTAAAATCATTGTTTTCTTCTAGATCCTTCTAGCTACAACTCATCCCCAAGTGACATCAGTTTACCATTTTACTTGCCTAGTACCATATTATATCTGTGTCTATATCATAGCTTACTGCTCCCCATCATAACTTACTTGAAGTAGAAATGTGATCGTATGGTGGCAAGTATAGAAATTTAGGTTGAATCATCCCTGTGGATATGTAAATAACAAACACTTGGAAGAGAATTTTATTTTTAATGGTGTCTTAAGCCAGTAAGTTCGAAGATTAGTATGTTTTGACATGATAGATGTGGTCTTTGTCTTCATGCTGTCTTCAGTCTAGTAGATGAAATGGACAATGAACACATAATTATAATCGTGCTAGCTTTTATGAGATGGACAATACAGGTGATGAATCTTTATTTGTAGGGTATATAGGCAAGAGAAAAAAGGGGGACATTTTTGAGTGGAATTTTTGCAGTTTCTTTTCTGATACATCTCAAAAGATATTGTAGAATTATCTGCAGATTCTTCCTCAGTTTGCTCATGAAGATAGGCGCTTTAGATGTACTGGCCAGCACATTGCATGGAACATAGCTGATCTCTGCCTGTACTTCCAAACTGAACCCTTCCCTTTTCTAGACCCTGAGACATAACCAGGGAAGAATAATATGTGTAACATATGGCTCATGTTCTATTACATAAAGTAATATTTTAATACAGAAATTTATAGAAAAATTCTAAAAGATTACCCATAGAAAAAGACATCAAAGATTAAGTAAATAAAAAGAAAAACATGGCTCAAACTAACTGTATTTTATTTGATATGAATCCTCCTTATGGTCCCTCTGCAAGAAATACTTTTTTCTGCTCTATGATGTTACTTCTTGGTTTGCTTGAGGTATTTAAATTCACAAATACCACAGAGGCTCTTTTTTTTCTCATAGACCCTACTGTGTCCACCGCCAAGAGTTCCATTGTACACCATCATCTTGGCTCATTTATGTAACTGGCTTGGCAAGCTCACTCTCCAAAAACGAAAGTGGCAGAAGTCCAAGAAGCTCAGAGATTGGAGGTCATTTTGATGTCTGTTTCCCAGTAATCTTATGAAAAGGTGTCAGGTGTCAACACTTGAAAGCTTAATTCTTTTTCTCACCATATAAATTCTGACCTCAGATGCTCTTCTCCACATAAACTGTCACATTATACTTCCTGTTATTACCTCAATTTATTCTGCTTTTTATCACAAACGAATTCCTTACTGGAATATTCAGGTTCAGCCTGTACTTGCATTTAGGGCTGCCTTGCGTGACAGAGACTACAATTTCTAACTCATGCTGTCTTCTAGCATGCTGTTATAAAGTGTATTATTTTGCTGTAGAGTTATTTACAAGCTTACTTACTGGTGTCAAGTGAGTTGTTGATTACAGATGACTGTGGACTCACTCCTAAGTAATAGAACTAATGCAGCCCTGTGTGTTCTTTGCTTATGTATTTGGCACCATTACTGGATAGGACTGGCAAAAGTCAGACACTGAAAGTGGTGATCCCAATTGTTTCTACTAATTGGATCCTCCAAAGCAAACCTTATTTCTGTTGTCTTTTAACATCATAACTCGGTAAGACAAGAATTATAGTAGGAATTATCAGGTTGGCTACCTAAAATAGGAATTTGTTTCCAAATTGGCAATCAGAACATTCCCTATGTTTGTGATTGCCAGAAGGTTAACATGAGCCAAGATATGGAAGCCAATAAATCATGGCAAGGAGTAGTCTAGGATCACGCATGGTCAGCCATAAACCAAATGCCGGAAATCCAATCATATAAGCATTACACGGAGAATAAATGACATCTTGGAGACCAAGGCAGGCAGGAATCCAGAAACATAAGTAGATTAAGATCAGGGTGCTATCCTAGGTCTGTACTCATTTCCTTTTGTGTTCATTGGTAGCTCCTTTCAAAAGAGAGGTATCTTCTGATCAGTGCATGCATAGATAAAAATATGTTCTCTTCTGGCTGGTGCAGGTTTATGAGAAGTTTGAGGCAGGAAAAAAATTCACAGGCCACTGAATGTTGTGTTGGAGTGAGGATCCAGATATTAATGGTAAACCTGGATATTAACAGCAGCAGATAATTTTCAGGGAGGGTGCAGTACTTAAGAACACCGACTGCTCTTCTACACGAGCCAGGATTCCAGCACACATATGAGGCTAACAATCACATGCAACTCCAGTTCCAGAGGACCCAGTGCCCTCTTGTGACCTCTATGAGCAGCAGGGAGACATGGTGCACAGAGAAGTACATACATATTAAATTAAACTAAATTAAAGCAAATATCTGTCAGTGGTAATGGGGAGAGATTCAGGTAAGCACTGCCACCAGTATATCAAAGAATCCCCTTCTTAGATGTTTAAATTTGATATTCAAAGAAGGAAGGAGAAGAGATTCCCTTAAATGTGTTTACACTAACAATGGACATACCCCTGTGACTTTCTAAATTAACCTCGTTCAAAGGAGGTAATTCACAAGGTTTAAAGATTAAGTTAAGTTCAAACAGTAAGTAAACTTATATATATTTTTGACATACATCTATTTGTATGTTGATTTACTTAATTCTTAATTTTCTTTTGGAAATGAAATTGAGGGGTGATTTGTTTAGATTTGAGAATGGGAGTTAGTTAAACTCATTGTGTAAACTTAGACTGAGATGATCAAAGTCTAAATCATTGATTGAGATGTCTTTAACAAAAGCAAGCATTATCGCTACAGGCAGTTTTGCTTTTACCCATTGGGTTAATATTCTTGACTTGCAGCCAGTATGTAGGTTAAGGGACATTTCCCCCGTTTCTCTTCTTAGTTACAATGGTTGTTCTACCCTCCCTCATCTTGACATACTTGATCTCATTTCATCCTTTCAACTGCCCTCTGGGTAGATCCAGTTTTGTCCATGGGGAATAAGTTTCAGACAACATGAGCAATTTCCCTGAAGACTAAGCAGCAAGTATATTTCAAAACAAGTTTCTGAATCCCTATGTGGCATCCCTTGGATTAGGATGAGATAAACATCTCTCACCTCTGTTGTGGGAAATATTAAATAGAAATCCTCCTCGCAATCTCTCCTGGCCCGCCCATACCAGCTGGCAACATCGCTATGACTCCTCCCGCTCCTGCTATTTTCTCCCAGCTAGCAAGATCTACACCCCTTACATACAACGCTCTATACCCTCCCCAACCCCCCTCAATCGGTATCTAGCGCCTAGTACCCAGTAAAAGCATGACTCTTAAGGCTTAATTATCCAATCAGGTTTATATAATAATAAGATCACAATTTACAAGATGCCAATACAATAATTTCAGAGCCAAATGATAAAGACAATGTTTTAACCCAATTATTCTAAGCATGTGAGATCTTTAGCTACCTGTGGCTAGTTAAAACCACGTGGGGTCAGGATCGTCATCTCTACTTGCCTCTGGGATGATGATTCTCTTTACCTTCCTGCTCTCAGCCCTTTTCCCTCCTCAACTTCTAGCTCCACCTCTCTATTCCTGTCCAATCACAGGCCTGTCATTGCCCTAATGTGATTGGACAGAGCCTGAAGACGAAGCAGCAAGTATATTTCAAAACAAGTTTCTGGGGCTGGGCGGTTGTGGCACACGCCTTTAATCCCAGCTCTTGGCAGGCAGAGGCAGGTGGACTTCTGAGTTCGAGGCCAACCTGGCCTACAGAGTGAGTTCCAGGACAGCCAGGGCTACACAGAGAAACCCTGTCTCGAAAAACCAACCAACCAAACAAACAAACAAAAAACAAGTTTCTGAATCCCTATGTGGCATCCCTTGGATTAGAATGAGATAAACATCTCTCATCTCCGTATTCCTATCTACCAACAAGAGAAAGTCAGATAGTAATGGGTCATTCTTTTAACTCCATGCTAGCTAATTGCAGGCAATAACTGAAAGCAATGCTCTAGTAATATTGCATTCTAGAAGTTCCATTACTTCTTTATTCCAGGGGAGAATCCTTGTTGTCCTTGCTCCACAGAAGTCTTCTTTATCCAGTTGCTGCTTTTCAGGTTAGCCTGAGGAGTCTGCCACAGTCCTTCAGCTTACAGGAGTACTTAACCCTAAGAAATAGGCTTTCTAAAGCAGTAACTGCTGTGTGAGTTTAAGAATCATTTGCATATCCTTAACTTAATGCCTTAATCTATGAAGATTTACAGTGTTGGTATCTTTGCATTTTATGATAATATACTTGATAATACATATATGCTTCACAGCAACTTTTGATTAAGAGTATCTCCAGAAGATCTCTTGCATCAAAATTCTGTTAGGTTCGTTAGTCTTCTGATCTTCTATCAGGTTTTAATAAGCCTCACTTTTCTGCTTCAATCCTTCTGTGTAGCACATCATTTACATTCCAATTCCTTATTATTTCCAACTATAAAGTGGGAATAATCGTTCTTGTGCTATTCTTGATCACATAAATAAAAGGATGATGGCTGTTTTCTGCTGTGCAGTTCTTCCAGCTCTTGGTAAGTGGTATGGGGTTCTACTAATTCAAAACAATAATATAGAGAAAGGGTGGCTAGTAATTTAGAGTTTGTTCATCCAAGCTGAAGTTTACACAAGGCAATTTTTAGTGTTTGTACAGATTTCAGAAGCTGTAATAGATCTTTCCAATGCCATTAAAAAGGTGTTCAGGCATATGCTGATATTAATTTAAGTAAAATATGAGATCTTCCTGCAAGTAGGATCATTATAATAATTTATTGTTGGTGTATATTCCTTTACTAGCTAATTCTGAGAGAGAAACCATCTCTCAGACTAAAACAAAACAGGTATACTTAGAGAAGGTGGTATAGAGAGAAGCGTTTTGAGACTCTGAAAAAGTATAGGACATAACTGGTGGCCATCCATTTTATGGATGTATGGATGTATGGATGGATGTCTTTACTTGTTTAAAGAAAAAATACTACTGATTAGCCCACATTTTAAAACAATACTGACATTGGAAAGTGAAATAAAGCCTAAAGGGACTACATACTCTTGGGCAGTCTTCTGCTGTTTGTGTCAAACAAACAAGCAAGGCTTAAAGGATTCTGCAGAGACAGTAAGACTCTCCCTGCCCCCTGTAAGTATATTTCTGGAACAGTCCATCATTCCTCTGCTTCTTCTGTGATATGGAATGTGCATATTGGGGAGCAGGCTGGGAATTTGAAGTGTTTGGAAGCAGCAGGGAGATAACTTTGTGTGGTTTTTCTGTTAGTGAGTCTGCTTGAGCAATGGCATATTGGGCTGCTGTGACTCTCAAACAGCATACTTAACAGCTCATACTAAGTCTGCAGGCAATCATTGCAACTCAACTCTTTCATATTTCCCCTCTTGACTTCTCCTTGAACTTTATGTGCCTTCCTCCATTCATTTTTACTTTGTGGATTTAGATGTCTTGTTCTTCTCATTTCGAGGTTTTTATTGAAATCAATGTCCCTTCAGAATGATGAAAAGAAGAGATGAATTTTAACTGTTCAAGTAAATACCCAATCACTGATACATCAGACAACACCCCATCATCCACTCAGAAATCTTTGAAAGGAAAGATTATGTCTGTTGCACACGATGTTTGACTTGATTAAAAAATTTAGTGTTTTTTTTATTCAAATACAGTACCATCATCAAATGCTAGCATGAATATTTACATAGTCATCAAGGTAAAAAAAGGAGCTTTTCAAAATTTTCTGTTGGATTTTGTGTTGATCTTTTGCTAGCTGAATCTGAGCTGTTAACTGTTCTACTCTCTCTATCTTGTTCACACAACTGTAGATAATACAAATATGATTTTTTAGTGGGAGGAGCATAAGTTCCACATACTATATTTCCTCTGGCATTTATCACCCTTGAAGCTTGGCTGAATATGGAACTCAATTCTTAACCTCAGAATGGGAATTTGTATGATTCTTAAAGGTACTTTTGGTAGCATAAGAAAAAGACGATGCAACTGAAATCAGAATGTGTATATACCAGACACTACATAATCACTACGTCTATAGCAAGTAAATGGCAAAACTGAGACACAAACCTAGGCTTGTCTAATTAGATATCCGTGCTTCTTAACCCTAGCTGGCTAGATTATTAGAAGTACTATCCTTATCCTATTATGATTATAATTACAGTATGACAGACACTTCAGTTACACATGTTATCACATTTACTATGTCACAGTTGAGGAAATGGAGACATAGGGAAATCTCTGTGATTTTTAAGTAAGTCACTTAATTTCCCCAGACTTCAATCATCTATTCTGCTTTTTTAGGCCTTGAAGATAGTTTTAGTCATCCAGGGAGGGACGATCAGAAGTGTATGGGATGAGAGTAATTCATGTTCCTCCCATTAGACTAGGTCTGGAAGCTCCCACCCCAACCCTTTCACCAGTTCCTTTATTTCCCCATCACTGGCTTCATATCCTTTTGTTTCAGCTCTTCTCCACCCAAGCTTTCCCTAGAGTCTTCTTCCATAATTATCTTGTCTCTTATCTACTTTTCATGCTTTTCATCTTTCCTATGAGTGTTTAAGTATGCTCATCGATCACCTCCTTAAAAACGATTGCTATACTTCTCCCTCAAACTTCTATGCCGTTTCTATTATCATATCTTTTCAATTACAATGAAAAAAATTTGAGTGTGATAGGCTTCCATGCCACCTGCATGTTCTTACCTCCCTGTCACCATTCATCCCATTGTGATAAGGATTCTGACCCCATCTCTCTCTCTAAGTTTCTTATTGGCTGAAACAAATTACCCCAATTTCTGTGGCTTTAGGCAATGTTCCTTTATTACTGTATAGTTTCATACTTTAAATGTCAAATGTAATGTCACTGGGATAAATTTAAGATGAGAACAGGATTGTTTTCCTTTCTAGAAGCTATAGGGGAAATTTTCTTGTGTTTTGTAGCTTCAAGACTTCCTATATTCCTTGATTCATAGCCACTTCTTTTGTCTTCTCTGCCACTGACATTGTTTGTACATCTGTTTTATATTCTCTTATAGTATTTACCTCATTCTTTTTAATTGCTGGCTCATAGTATTGTAGGTTTATATATACAGTCTACCACTGAAAAACATTTAGGTTGTCTCTGTGTTTTGTTTTTATAAATATTGCTACAGGAATTATCCTTGTACAAATACCATGCTGTGAGAATGGGGAAGTGTGTCTCTGTAGTAGATATCAATAGAGAGCATTCTAATGACACTGATAATGGGTCCCCCATAATGAATATTATCCATCTGCTCGTTTGTCTTTTTCACTACTTCACCATCTTGTCAAAGGAAGAAAATGTGAGTTTATAGTTTTAGACTTTGACAGAGTCTAGTACAGAATAATAAAGACTTGGGCTTGGCATATAATATAGGCCTAGTAATAATTTATTAAATGAATGTACCTGATTGATTTCATTTAACCAAGAATTTCTTCCTAATTATCCAAAATACTACCTTGTATCTATCTTTGATAATCTTAATTTGGTTATCCTAGCAGTCCTTTTAAGCAAGACTTTTCTGAGCCTTGAGTAAAGAAATAAGTTTCATTATCTCAAGACTACCAGTTTTCCCCATTTACACAGGGCAATGCAATCCCATTGCATATACTTGGCCTTTCTGTGAACCTCTTTGCCAGTTTTATTCTGGTCTCCTGCCAGCATATAAGGCAATACAAGATCATCATGATTGCTAGCATTAAAATTAATCACTGTTTGCAATTGTCTATAAAATGAAGGTTATATATACCACTTATCTCCCCTATTAGACATATAGCAAGAAACAAATACGATGGGCTCATGTTATAATAGTATGGATATTATGTGACACAGCTATGAAACAGGAGAATTCTCAACAAATTTCACTATGGTCCTTAGATCAAAAAGTTTCATCTCATTTTGCCTTCATCTCCTATACAAAACACCCAGTCCTGCTGTGTATTATATGCACTGCACATCATAGTAGTTATAAAATATTATATTCAGTGTTAATTTTGTATAAATAACTGTTTTAACTTCCAGGATACTATTTCTTTTGATTGCCATGGTAGTTTGAATGAGAAATGCCCTCCATAGTCTCAGGCATTCTCTGCTTCTCGTTTGTTACTGAGATATGAGCTCTCAGCTTCCTTTTATGCTCTACCATGACGACCACATGATATCATGACTTCTCTCCACCATCACAGACTCCTATTCTTCTAAAATTGTAAACTAAAGCAAATAAATGGCTTCCTCTGTAAGTTGCCTTTATTGTATTTTATCAAAGCATTAGAAAATCATCTCATACAATCAAGGACATTTAGAGTGACTAGATTTGCAGTCACTCTAATGTATGCCATTGATAGAAAGCAAACAAGGCAGACACTGTCCTACTATTAAAATATTTCAATTTAGCTATCTCTCAACAGAAAGTTCTGCAATGAACAATGGTAAAATTCTTGTTCCTGTTCCACTAGAAAGCTATACCCTTTCACTCATTCTCCACCCAAGTACAGGCTTTATTGTTATGTTTTTTTAAAGGAGCCTAACTGATAAAAAGATATCGCTAAACATTTATTTAAATGTTTTCAATTTTTAAAAACTATATACTGATAGTTGATGTGTTTTGATTATATCCACCCCACTCCCTTTCCACATATATTTCTCATGTGGGGTCCTCTGCAGACATTAACATAGTTGTTTTTTATGTAGTGTCTATCATATAGAATGGTTCAGAATATATCCATATTATTTTTACATCTCACATTTTTCTTCTAAAAAATCATATTGGTAGTTTATCTACTTTTCTTAGTATTCTTTATTCCTTTTTATACTTTAACCAGGAACTCAATGCCCTTCTATTACCCTGCAAAATTAACTCCTCATTGTCTAATATCTCATGCTACAATGATTTCTATTACTTGGTCTTCCTTTGCTTGTATTGTGCCCTCAACTTGTTATGCTTTGTGTCTGTCCAAACTGATTTTTCAAAGTTCCGTTCCAGCCTTGGCTCCTTAATGTCACTTCACCCATTCACTCTTGCATCCATCTATGAACCCAATTTATGAGCAAAGGCAGACAATCTGTTTCAGGTTTGTTGTTCTCTCTCCAAGCTGACTAAAATCCCAAGGAGGATTGATTCCGTGTGAACAAATTAAGAGTGTTATTAATTTTCAGTACCACTACTTTGATGTCATTTGTGAGTAAAAAAAAAAATGTGTGGGATATTCTTAAATCAAATAAATTAGGTTGTATAATTTAATAATTAGGTTATATAAATTGATATTTTTGAGACGTGGATTCTGTGTGCAGCCCTGGCCATGTTAGAACTCACGCTGTAGACTAGGCTAGTCTCAAACTCAGAGATCTACCTGCCTCTGTTTCTGGTACTGGGATTAGAGACATGTGCCATCACTGACTAGCAAAAATTGAAAATATTTATGAAATTCTATTTTTTTCAGTCAGTGAACATTTACAGGACATGTCTACAGGTCATGTATTATGTGAGGTTTTTGTCATTTATGAATGAATTATCTCTCTGTCTTTAAGAATCTGGTGTAACTCGTCAACACAGAGATCAGCCAATGAATACAATATTGTATGAAATTTTCTATTATTCAAGTGTGCCATGGAGAACTGGTGACAGTAAAGGAAAGTGGCCTTCAAATTATCTGTGTGCAGGCTGGACCAGTTCATTGCAAGAAGTCAGGCTTTAGACTTTGAAAGAGACATATGATATAAGTCACAGTTGGTGTGTCTTAATATCTTAATATGAAAATTAATATTACCAACATACCCTAATTGATTGAAACCCAAAAATATGAGGAATTAGAAATTTGTTGATTGTCATCCAATGGTCTCTCTAATTTGGTAATTGGAGAAATATATCCAATATTGTACAATCTATATACTTTCAGCTTGTTTGTGACAGTGTCTTGCTGTGTACAACTTAAGGGTCTTGAAATCTTCTTTCTCTTATCTCAGCCTCTCTATTAGTAGGATTGTTTATTTCATGTTTTTGCACTATACTGTGGTTTTCAGAACAGCTTATATATTTCAAAGATATTTATATACCCAAGGGAGACATAGACAATTAATTTGGGAGGTGGCTTGTAGGAAAGAGAACAACAAAGAGTGAGAATGAATGCTTTGCTTGACATTTGTAGCTCTCGTATCAAGTTTAAAGAAGAGGACTTTATAAATTATTCTTTCTCTGAGATGAATGCTTTTCCAAATTATCACAGCTAATGAACCAGATTCTTACCCACAACTAATATCTGTGCCACCCTCCAAGCAGAACCATTGTTCATTGAAACAGTTGGTGAATGACTTTATGGATAGACTACCTTAATACACACACCATTTCTTAAATGAATGTAACCTGTTCTCTGTGGCCTG
>JADRCC010116214.1:0-12785 GCA_019843855.1 Hylomyscus alleni
AAAAATCATTACATACTATAATTCTCCAAATGCACCCAATAATACATAAAAGTCCCGATCCTTTTCCTTCCCCCATGTAAAAAGAATGGCGCGCCTTATATATTGAAGAAAATACAATGACATGCTCTCTTTAGTATAAATGTAACTTCTATTCCTTGTGGCGTGTTAACTAGAAGTGCTTATTTATCTTTCCTTCCAGCTACGGCAATGCTAGAAAAAAAAAAATTGAAAAGGGGCAAAGGACATGAACTCAGGGCTATGTGAAAATACCTTATTAAATCAGAACTTTTGAGATGTTTCTAAAGCATAGAAGGCATTTTATACTCATTGATGACAATGTTAGATTTAGGGAAACAGCAGAACAAACTCCTTGCAAAAAGAGAAAAAAGAAACCTACTGCGAAGAGAAGACTCATTGTTTTCACTTGGCCCTTGATCCGAGCTATCCAAGATGTCCGCCTGGAGAGCCAGTATGGAAGGGTAATACATTAACAAGGAAGTGCTACTTTACCAGTAAACAGTTGGCTCCAGGGTCGATAGAGAAGAGAGAATGAGGACCCATGAATGGGTGGGAAGCAAGGAGGACACAAAGAGAAGCATAATAAAGTACTCTTATCTCAGAAAATGTGGAGAAAATTAGATGTAGCCCCTGCCAGAAACTGAATTCACTCAAAAGGGTGCTCCTCAACTAGTACACAGAGGCTGTCCCTGGGATGCGTCCTTGCCACCTGTCTGCTTCTCTAATAGGAAGGGTGTTCAGGTTACCATTAATTGAGCCTCGGCCATGTGGACTTACAATAAGAGAAAGGAGTTACATGTTAAAGACATGGAATACATGGTGCAGCTATGTTTTCTAATTTGGACTGTCCTCAAGATCCCAGTAATAGTAGCTATCCTTACAACATACCAGCCTTCATTAAAGGGTATCTTTTACAAGCAAAATAATATCTCGCCTGTGAGGCACCAACCGGAACAAAAAGCAGAAAGGTCAAAACTCAAGAAACGGTATATAGATATCAAAGTGTTGTCTCACAGGTTAAGCTAGGCATCATGCTATCATTCTTACATCTGCTCCTGACTCCTTCCAGTATTTCAATATCTTTTTATTGCCGGTGGTGTGGATTCAGTATCCAAGGATACAGAGGCAGACGCAGAGGCAGAAAATGTTAGCCCGTTTCAGAATCTAGTCTTCAAAGTGATAAGCTCTTAAAAACCTATTTTTAAAAGTCATCATTTAGTACAACACACTAACTCACAAGGAGCTAGTGTAGGAAGCAGAATTCCAACTGATGTTCTGAAATTGGACAGACATGGCATTTTCATGATTGAACATTCCTCTCTGATGCAGAGATCCATATGGCAAATGGCACTATGTTAACCTTCATGCAGTCAGAATTGATCTTCCAGATAGCACCTTCTGCAGTAAACATGCATGTGTCTCCTAAAGGAACCAGGCAAGGGAGTTTCACTGCTCATGCTGCATCCATGTAATCATCACTGACCAGTGTGCCTACAGTGCTATTACTCTCTTCCTTTTCAGTAAATGCAAAAGCACCGGTTCAGAATAAAAGTGACAGAGATCTACCTCTAAGTTATGGGAAGACGGTGTCATAAATGGAGCTGCCTCTAAAACTGCTCCTACTAATGCCCCATGTGCTCATCCTTTGAGAAGATCCACCTCTCTCTTCAATGAATTATGCAGTATTTTTGAAACCTTAATTTTGACATTTCCTTTTGGACATCCCCCGCCCCTTGAATGTATACTTTTCCCGTTAACAGCTTTAAACTTTGTAATAGAGCTGTTGTATATATTTGGATGAAAAATGTGATATGAAGTTACCTTTTGGGTTTTTTAGTATTATTCATTTAATTTGTGTGAGTGTGAGAGAGAGAGAGAAAGGGAGAGAGACAGAGACAGAGACAGAGGCAGAGACAGAAAGACAGAGGCAGAGACAGAGAGAAAGAGAGAGACCTTTACATACATGTGGATGTCAAAAACAACTTTGAGTTGATTTTCTCTTGGGATCATATGAGTCCAAGTGGTTGAGCTTGGGTTCAGTCTTGGGTCTTGGCTATAGAAGCATTTACCTACCTGAACCATGGTGTCAGGCTTAAAGTTACCTTTTTTTAAGCCTTTGTATATTTCAGTTTAATTTTGTAATTTTAATGCAATTGTGTGAGTAACATGTTACTAGCATGTTCTTCTCTCTTTCTTTTAAGCACAAAACTTTGGCAAAGTTTTTAGTCATTTTTGTAAGCCGTCCTTGATTTTTGTCTTTGATTGCAAAAGCTCCTGAGTGGTTCCTGGGAGCCATATCACAGATAAACAAGAAGAATTTTATTGAGTCCTTCCTCTAATTCATTTGCGTTTCACCTCCTATAATACAAGGTGATTTTTAGCTGATTAAAATCAACACTCATATTTTATTCATGCTATCAGCATACTTTTATCATAATAAAATGTTCACTTGTCTAGGCTACCATCTGAAGTTATGACTTGGCAATGGTATGCCCTCACTCAGAAATGTCTCCTTAGGCAACTGGCTATTAATTTATGTGCAGCTACATGCATACCAGTGGCACAGAAGAAAAATATCTGGCTAAATATGATTGTTTTTTGTTTTATGAAACAGGATTTGTATGCATGTGTGTGTGTGTATGTGGTGTGGTGTGTGTGTGTGTGTGTGTGTGTGTGTGTGTGTGTGTGTGTGTGTGGCCTTAGCTTTCAAGGAATTTGTTCTGTAGACAAGACTGACCTCACTCATAGAGATCCACCTGCCTCTGCCTCCCAAGTGCTGAGATTAAAGGCCTGTGACCATTGCCTGTCATCAATGTTTTCTTGAATACATGGAAATGATGTCACATACATATCACAGTTTGGATCCTGACTCACAGCACAAACTTGAAGTCTGATAAATCAGCAACCTTAGTCTCTCCAATGTAAAATGCCACAGATCCCCACTATACCTGTTGCTTTTGTTAGCGAGAGATGGTGCCCACTGGTGAATATTTAAAATTGAAGCAGTATCATGTTTTTCATATTTTTTAAGTTATCACTCAAGGATGTTTGTCTCCCTTAATGTTTTAGATCCCCTTTTTACCTTAATATATAGGCCCTAACACTGATGTGGTGATGAATAAGTATAGAAAAATTGTCAAAAGAGAGGAGCAGGCCACCTATAGAATAAGTTCATATGGATAGCATCGTAGTGCCTGTAACTGTGAGATGCAAAGGCGCCGTGCTTCTCTGTGGTGCTTTTATCAGGTAGCCAGACTACCAGTTTGCAGTGGTAAGGAGTTGGTGTAGACAGAGCACTCTCCAAACAGAAACCACGTCTTTCTAAATCCGTTCTTAGAAAGTTTGTAATATAAACCGTGACACACCGGTCCATCACTGGTTATCGAGTGCCCCATATGGGGGAAGTTACTGTCCCAGTGAAAGCACAAGTTGACAAACCACAATCAGTTTTTTTTTTTAAATCAGTTACTGTTTCTTCAGAGATCAATGTGAGATCATGATTTAATTATATTGCACACGAAATTTGTTCCTTCTTTTCCTTTTATCAAAAAATAGACATTTTTCTCACATATTATATCCTGATTATGCATAATTTCCCCTCCCTCAGCCTCTCCCAGTTCCTCCCCACCTACCCTCCCATGCAGAGGGCGTCCCATCTGTGAGTTCATATGAGCTTTACTGGTGTTGATTCAGAGGGCCTGTTTTCCCTGGTGTCCACCATCTTCCCTGGCTCTAACAATCTTTCCACCTCCCCTTGAATGCTGAGGGGAGGGATTTGATGGAGTCATCATATGTAGGGCTGAGTGTCCCAAGGTCTCCCACCTTCTGCGTAATGTCTGATGGTGCGTCTCTGTGTTTGTTCCTAGCTGCTGCAGAAGAAGCCTCTTTAATGACGGCTGATCTATGAGTGTAGCAGAATGTCATTAGGGATCATTCATATTGCTTTTTTTTTTTTTAATGGTCTCTGGGCTATCCAGTTTCTGGTTCTTGGTCACCAGGCAGTGGTGGATATGAGTTGCATCTCTGGGAGTGGGTCTCAACACAAACCAGGCATTGTTTGGTTATTCCCACAAGCTTTGCTGCAAGGCATCAAGGACATTAAAGCCTTCGGGGCTTGGTTGGTGGTAAAGTTTCACCTTTGGTAGTATGCAGAGAACTTTCCTGTACCACAAACATGTGAGGGTGGGGGGTGAAGGCACTCTGTAGGTACCAATTTGACTTCTCCAAATTCAATGAGTTGCGTAAATGTTGTCTTCAGCAATGGCCCCTTGCCATCAGTTTGTGGAGAGCAATCAGTAGTCTTAGCAACCTCCTGGATTGTTTTGGGTCTCCCATTTGACTCCTTTGACTGACAACTCAATTAAATTTAACCCATTCCCAGTACTGGAAACTTTGGGTGACAAGAGATGCCTAGTTTGGACTCTGTCTCCCCCGCTATTTGGTGAATTCATATAGATTGCCTTCATAGGTGCATATATTTAAAGAAACTTCTACTGTATTAGGTTTCTATACAACCCCTCAATTGTCCCACAATTTTAGCTCTCCCCCATATTCCTTCCCTTGGGCCCCTCTTTCCTCTACTTCCCTCCCCTCTCTGGAAGTCTTCCCCTTCTTATTTGATCCTCATGTTCAAGTCTCCTCACATCTGTCCATAACTATTTATTCTGCTTCCTTTTCCTGAGGAAATTTATCTGCCCCCCTGCCCAGTCCCTTATTCTATATTTATCCTCTGTGCCTCTGTGGATTGTAGGTTATTGATTTAACAGCTAGTATCCACATAGAAGCAAATACATATCACATTTGTCTTTCTGTGTCAAGGTTACCACATTCAGGATTTTTTTTCTAATTCCACCCATTTACCTGTGAATTTTATGATTTCATTTTTAACAGCTGAGTAATATTCCACTGTTAAAATATATATCATGTTTTCTTTATCCATTCATTGATTTGGGCGTATCTAAGTTCTTCCCAGATTCTGTTATGAACAGAGCAATAATGAACATGGTTGAGAAATGTCTCTGTGGTGGGATGAAGCATTCTTTGGGTATATGCCCAAGAGTTAAGTATCTGGATAGATTCACATTTTTCCTGAGAAAGTGCCACATTGATTACCACAGTGGCTGTATATGTTTACACTCCTTTCTCCATCACTGGTGTGAGCTGGTACTAGTTTTATTGATCTTAGCCATTCTAATAGGTATTAGATGAAATCTCAAAGTAGTTTTGATTTACATTTTCCTGGTGACTAACAATGCTGAACACTTAAGTGTTTCTCAGCCATTTGAGTTTCCTCTGTTGAGGTGTACACCCAATTTTTTATTGTTTTCTTCATATCTACTTTTATGTGTTCTTTATATGTTTTAGATATCTGCCCTCTGTCTGATGTGTACTTGTAAAAACTTTTTTCCATTCTTTAGGCTGCTGCTATATCTGAATGACAGTGTCCTTTGCCATGCAGAAACTCCTCAGTTTCATGAGATCTCATTTATTAATTGTTGGCCTTAATGCCTATGCTAATGTTGTTCTGTCCAGAAAGTCTTTTCCTATGCCAATGAGTTCAAGGTTGTTCTTGATTTTCTCTTCTACCAGATTTAATATGTCTGACTTTATGTTGAAGTCTTCCATCCATTTGGAGTGCACTTTGGTATAGGTGATAAGTATGGATCTATTTGTATTCTTCTACAAACAGCCATATCATTTGAACAGTAAAATTGTTAAAGATGCATTTTTAGTATCTATTTCTAGATTCCTTTCAAAAATCAGCATCTAGAAACATGTAGATTTATGTCTGTATCTTCAATTTGGTTCCATTGATCAATATGTTTGTTTTTGTGCCAGTACCATGTTGGTTTTATTACTATAGCTCTGTAGTACAATTTGAGGTTCCAGCCATTATTTTATTATTCAGGATTATTTTAGCTATCCTGAGTGTTTCCTGTTTTCATATGGAGCTAGAGATCCTTTAAAGGTTTATTTAAAATTGTGTTACAATATTGATGGGAATTACAGGGAATATGTGTATTGTTTTTAGTAGGATGGCCATTTTTACTGTGTTAATCCTACTGATCCATGAGCGTAGGTAATTGACCCAAAATTTTCTCATTTTAAAAATATCTTTTATTTGTTCTTTGACAATTTCAGATATGTCTGTAACACATCTTGACCCGACCACTATTTTAAAACCACTTTCTGAAAGTGATGTGATCACAGATTGTCAAGAGGAAGAAGGCATGAGAATCTTTGTGGATGAGTTTCAAACTTCATGAAAGCTTGACTTATTGCAGAGATAGAATACAAATTGCTTCTTATTCAGAAAAAAAAAAAGCAAGTGAAGCAAGAGAAGGGGGAGGAAGAGAAGAGGGAGTGTTGCCTAAGAAGTGCTTGAAGGTTATGTCCCTAGGAGTCACCAGTATCTGCTCCTAGAATGTTTTCCCCAATTTAACTCCCTGATTCGATTCTAAGTTGTTCCTGGTAGATAAAATGGAGCTGTACACTTCCCTGTTACATGTTTTCACTAATAATGAGCATGTTAATAAGTAGACCATTGAAGTTAAATATGCACCAACGTCAATCTTTCTCTAAAAGCATTGAGAGCATTTAAGTTAAAGGAAATTAGTCTCAAACCAGTGTTCACATATTTCACATCAGATCACTTCTTACTCTTTTAGCACCCAGGTTGTACGGCATTAAGCTTTACCCTAATTTATGAACTAAATGTATGGAACAGGTTCTAAATAAGAAATGTGACTATCTCTCATATCAGCTAAAACATCTGAAGCTAAAGGTCTGATGTACACACAAGTATAGAGCATTCGGAAGAAATCAAATTACCAAAACACAGTAGAAAATAAGCTTCCAAAAAGGCCGATGGTTGGCCAGGCAATGGTGGGGCACACCTTTAATCTCAGCACTTGAGAGGCAGAGGCAGACAGATCTCTGTGATTTGGGGGCGAGCCTGGTTTACAGAGCAATATCCAGGACAGGACTACACAGAGAAACCTTGTCTCCAAATAAAGGGGGGTGGCTTTTATGAGCAACACAAATTTGAACTTAGTACCTTTTTTTCTCTTCTTTACATTAAGGAGGTCACAAGGGAGGCAGGTGAACCTGGGAAGACAGAGAAATGAAGGTGATCGTGCGAAACTCCCAATAATCAATAAAAATATTATGTTGTGGGAAAAAAAAAGAAAGAAACACCAAAGCAGATTTTTGTATTGTCATTGTCGGGGTCAGATTGAGAGCGTTTATACACACTGCCTCCTGGCTGCAAGAAATAGACAGTAGCACATAGACTGGGCTGAGCCTTGACAAACATGGTTGCCTCCTTCGTGGCCAATCTCATGGTGAGAAGTGGTCACTGAGACTATTCACCATCAAGGTTAAGGTCGTGGTTACTACTCACCTCCGACTCTGCCAGCCATAAAGTCTCAGCTTTTCGTCACTGGTTTCTCTCCCAATCCCGACAGTTCCAGGTCCCAGAGTAACTATAGTACCAGACAGTAGAGAAGGTGTTGATTTCTGTGGATATCTTCACTATTAAAGTTAGAAAAAAAAAAAAAGTTCCCAGAAACCAAAACAAACAAACAAACAAAAACAAAAATTGGAAACTTCCTTTTATACAACAACATGGTCAAATTGTGTTATACAGTCTCAAAGCAACCATTGGTAAAATGAACCAGGTTGTCATGACTAACATATAAACTAAGAAGATTTGCCTGTGAGGTGTGATGGGGTTATCTCCCAGGACCACAGTTATCCACAAACAATGACAAGCCAATGAGGTTGTTTTAAATTGAAGGGAAGGGATGGGTTATTTTGTAGATTGTAGATGCTGTTTATGTTTTATGCTCACAAAAATCCACTGACACATAACAGAAGCTAGCATTTGGGAAAAAGGAAGCAAAATTGCTACCTTTCATAATTCCTAGCTGAGATGTTTAGCATACAGACTTAAACAATGCTAAGCATGGGGTTTCTTTGTGGCATTCGCAATAATTTTCTATGCGATGTATCTTCTCAGAAGAGTCACCCTCAATAATTTCTCTAGGCAATAACTAAGTAGAAACCTTTCTTTCTCATCAGGTCTGAAAGGCATTTATTACATTTCTTTTTATTCAGAAAAGGAGTAGACCTAGTCGAAGCACATCGTACCATATTGAACACATTATACGTACACAATTTATTCAGTCAGTCAACGTTTATTTACTTACTAGTAAGAAAATTTCAGGGCCTATGGAACTAGCCCAGTTTCGTGCAAACCTTAGTTCTATCATTTAGTAGCTGTACAACCTTTTGCAAGTCTTCTCATCTTTACACATAAATGATAACCCCTGATTAATGAACTTTGTTTGTAAATGCCAGGTGCATTTATAGGCTCAAAATGCTTTTTTAAAATTCCTGAATATCACATCTTAGAAAGTATTGCATACCTTTGTTTACTAATATACTATCTCAAGCTGGAAGACCGACACATCTTTCCAGCCGTGGAAGCTACCACAATTGGAGCTATGGATTGATTTTCAGGCTTTGCTTCACTGTGTGGCAAAACAATGACTGAACAGTGTGAAGAAAGGGGCTTTGTGCTACAAGCTTAGATTTTTCTCTCAAGTGCCAGCAGCTCAGAAACAGTGAGAGTTCAGAGCCCAGCTTCAACAAAGCAAAGGAGAAAGGGAATTTCAAACCATTTATCTGGAGTTTCTATAGACAGCGTTTTTGAGAGCCAATTGGCTTGAACTAACTAACCCATGCTTCTTCAGAAACTGTCAATGCACCTAATTTTTTCTTCCCATACAAAAGGGAAGGAGTAGCTTCAATTAATAACATGCTTTAGAGCATATAAAATTGATCAGTGGAAGATGTCAACTCCAAAAGAAATAGTGAACAACAACAACAAAGAAATAAAATCACAGCCATCACCAACAATGAGGTAAACACAAATTTAGAAATCAGTCTATGTTGTTTTTTTTTTCCTCTGGAGTATTCTTGTTCATCTTGCTATGAAATATAAGGAAAGAAAGAAAAAAAGGGAAGGAGAAAGGGAGGGAGGAAAAGTTTCGACTTTGTCATTTTTATACTTGAAGTATAAAGATACTTGAAGTCTCTCTAATACATTTGAAAAGTTATCCCTTTTTGACCGTAACCTTTCTGTCTAGCTGAAATCTTGGGAGACCCATTAAAAAGCATAAATGTTCTCCAGGGTGGACTGGCAATTGAAAAACAAGTGTGGGTTTTGTAGCTGAAGTAATAAAATATTTTCTTAAAATAGAAATGGGTGTAAAATTAGCATTGTTAATTTTATGAATTCGTTATCAGATGCTTTCAGAAACAGCTCTAATGTCACATGATTTCAGAGAGTTGTGTCCTTAGTGTAGGGGACTCTTAAGGTTTATAAAAGATTTCTTGATTTTTTGTCATTATTATAATTATTGAATATTTCATTTTTGGCTTGGATACTTGGTTTATTTCTATTATTTCAGTTCTTATTCTGTTTTTGAGAGAAAAACTAATATAGTAATGAATTGAATTTTTATTTAAATGAATACCTATAAAAATTTATCCTGATTAAAATTACCAAATATATTTGAGAGAATGAGAAACTATGCTTGCTCACATTTTTTATAAAGTTTATCACCTTATAATATGTAAAAATAATGTTCATTTTTCATCTCATGGTTTTGGCTCTAAGAAACTATTAATTATAAAGTTCACTATCATTTTATAGTCCCTTGCCAGAAATGATTGCAAAGTAAATTATGCCAAAATAAATTCATAGTGTTGAACTGTATGTTTATCAAAAGATCTCTTTTTTTTTTTTTTTTTTTTTTGGTTTTTCGAGACTGGGTTTCTTTGTGTAGCCCTGGCTGTCCTGTAGCTCACTCTGTAGACCAGGCTGGCCTTGAACTCAGAAATCCTCCTGCCTCTGCCTCCCAAGTGCTGGAATTAAAAGTGTGTTCCACCACGCCCAGCCAAGATCTAGTTTCTTTAGCTATGCTTAACTTTGTGGCAATCTTGTTAACACAATAAAGGGAAGAAAGAATCTCCCAAGTGTGGCTAGGCAGGCTCCACCCCCTGTGCCCTAGGCTCCACCCCCTGTGGCACCCAGCCACTCCCCTGTGCCTCAGGCTCCACCCTAGTGGAGACTCGCAAGGCCTCCTGGGAAGGCTGCCTCTGAGCCCGTGGCTAGGCTGTCTGCAGTGGGAGTAGAGCCCAGTTAAGATGGCGGTGCGGATGATGCAGAGAGTGCAGGCGGTTCACCTGGAATCGGATGCTTTCCTGGTTTGTCTCAATCACGCTCTGAGCACAGAGAAGGAGGAGGTGATGGGTCTGTGTATAGGGCAGTTGAATGATCACCGGAGAAGTGACTCCAAGCTTGCATACGCCGGAGCTGAAATGTCCACAGTTGAGAAAAAGATGGATGCCTTCAGAATTGTTCACATTCATTCTGTTATCATCTTGCGGCGTTCTGACAAGACAAAGGACCGGGTAGAAATTTCTCCGGAGCAACTGTCTGCAGCCTCGATAGAGGCAGAAAGGTTAGCGGAGCAAACAGGGCGTCCCATGAGAGTTGTTGGCTGGTACCATTCCCACCCTCATATAACCGTTTGGCCTTCTCATGTCGATGTCCGTACACAAGCCATGTACCAGATGATGGATCAAAGCTTTGTAGGACTGATTTTTGCTTGTTTCATAGAAGACAAACCCACAAGGATTGGCCGTGTACTCTATACTTGCTTCCAGTCTGTACAAGCATCAAAGAGTTCGGAATATGAGAGACTTGAAATCCCAATCCATATTGTACCTCATACCACCATTGGGACAGTATGTCTCAGGTCAGGAGTAGAGCTGCCAGGGATCCTATGTCAGGAAGAAGAAGATGTCTATAGGAGAATTCACGGCCTTACACATCTGGACTCAGTAGCCAAGATCCATAATGGCTCTGTATTCACCAAGCATCTGTGCAGTCAGATGTCCGCGGTCTGTGGGCCTCTCCTACAGTGGTTGGAGGACAGACTAGAGCAAAACCAGCAGCGTTTGCAGGAGTTGGAACAAGAAAAGGAAGACCTTATGGAAGAGCTGTCTTCCCTAGAATAAAGCAGGAGAACAAAAACGGGCAGACGTAAATACTTGGCATACGATTTATAAACTAATTCATTTCGACTAATTTTAATGAAGTACAAAGGTGATCCAAGGAAGAAAGGGCACACATGGACTTTGACTAACTGGACCTCTACAGACTGACAAAATAAATTCTAACAGTACCTCAAAATGTTTCATGGATTTAAAGTAAGATGGGAAACCTAGAAAAAAATCATACTAGAAAAATCTTCAAGAGACAACTTTGTTTTTTTTTTTAAGTTTTTAAGTTAACTTTTAAAGTTGTTTAAACTTTCGCCCAAATGCATAATCCAGAAGAAAACAAAGTAGATATACTGGACTTTACCAAAATTAAAACAACTTTATTTGTTTAAAAAAAGAAAAGTAATAACGCAAAAAACTTACTTGTATTATCTAATAACTATGGAAAGATTAAGATTAGTACTCAAAAATAAAAAAATCAAATAGGAAATGAGAAGACATAATTAAACATTTTCAACAAAGATGTATAGATGGCAGGTATGTGATGAAAATATGTAGAACTTCTTAAGTCATTGAGGATTTCAGATTAAAACTAGAATGTGATGTGTTATGTACTTGACGAGATTGCTAAAGAGATAATAATGAAAATACCAAATACTGTTAAAGATATAAACTATATTTCTCTTACAGCAAAGACAGGGATGTTAAATACAAGTACTCTGCAGAGGAATTTGGAAATCTTGGATAAAGTTAAATATATTAACATACGACCCAGCAGTTGTACTGTCATGGCACAGAAACCTTTATGAGATTTTTGATAGCAGCTTTATTTGAGATAGCCTCGGATTATAAACAATGCAAATATTCCAGAATGGGTAGATAAACAATTTCTACCCTGGAATATTACTCTGCCGTAAAAGGGAAAGACCACTAATATGTGTAACTTAGATGAGCTTTGAGATATATTATAGCAAGGGGTGGGGGGTAATCTCAAAGGTTACTTGTTTACCGTTGCATTTTGATAGCATTGTTGAAATGTCAGAACTTTGGAGAGAAATAACAGAGGAATGATTTCCAGGGTTCAGGACTGCATAGTAGTTAGTGTATGTGTTACTGTTATGCATTACATTGGGCTGATGAAGTAGTTTTATATCTTGCTTCTACTGTTTAGTACATAAAACTGTTCCTGTGCTAATATTTTATAGGTTTTTATACACAAAAACTTAATTCATTTAAGATCTAGTGGCAGCGAACAAAGCATCACCCATCATAATGTTGGTGCTAAAGTTCTACAGTTGTGGGAGATCTAGGAGAAACTCAGTAAAGGGGACATGGGGTTTTTGTACTTTCTTATAAATTCTGGTAAGTTTATTATTATTGCAAAATAAAAATGTATATATACACCTTTTTAAAAAAAAGAGTGTCAGGATAAAGCGTTTTAGTGACGACGGCCTCTGAAAGCTTTCACTCTGCTTGAGTCTCATTCCGCTGCTCTTGGTGGCCCATGCCGACCAGGCTTCAGATAGCAAACAGGATCCATTTACCTTTGCCTAGATTCCCCTGAAATATTTGTGAGATGAACCATTGCTGAGAATAACAACCGTCTTGAGCATCCCCAGGCAAACAGCAGCTTATCCTGGCAGAAAGTGAAAGAAGTGAGATGCCTTAAAAAAAAAAAAAAAAAAAAAAAA
>JADRCC010116219.1:0-13363 GCA_019843855.1 Hylomyscus alleni
TTTTTTTTTTTTTTAACAAAACCTAGATTCTTGTTCTCATGAAACTTTATTCTAGTGGGAAGAATTGGGGCCACAAACAATTAAAAAAAACATGAATGGAGTAAAATATACATTGTGTTAGAAAGAACTTAGGGAGGACAATGAATAAGGCACATGGACCAAGGCAAGGGCTTTCGAATCAGTCCTCTTGTAGGGGCGGGGAGGTCAGCAGGTAGACTGGCGAGCATAGACCTCACTGGGAAGGGGCACTCGGCAAAGACCTGAAAGAATCAGAGGTTTGATGCAGGCACAAAACTAGGGAAGGAGCAGTCTAAGTAGACAGAACAGCCTCGAGCGGGGCCCTGAGAAGCCTGACAAGCCCCTGACAGAGTAAAGAGAGGCGTGTGATTGAGAAAGATAAGATAGGTCACCCAGGGAGTGAGCTTGACTTTCTACTTTCTGAGCAAGGGTGGTTTCCTTGCTGGCTCCTGCTGTTGTTTTGTCCTCCTTTTAAAAAGTGTTGGTTTTAGATCTAACTTACGTTACGTGTACTGGTGTCTTGCCTGTATGTACACATGGTTGTGTACTACATGTGTACCTGGTGCTTGTGGAGTTCAGGAGAGGGTGTAGATCCCCTGGAACTAGAGCTAGCAGTGGCTTTGGAGCCACTGAAGTAGTGGGAACTGAACCCTGGTCCTCTGCAAGAGCAGCCAGTGCTCTGAACCACCCTACGCACCAGCCACTCCTTCAGCCCCTCCTCTTCCTACTACTTACTTAATTCATTAGTTATTTATTTAGGTTTTTCGAGACAGGGTTTCTCTGTGTAGCTCTGGCTCTCCTGGAACTCATCACTCTGTAGACCAGGCTGGCCTCAAACTAGGAGATCCGCCTGCCTCTGCCTCCTGAGTGCTGGGATTAAAGGTGTGTGCCACCACTGCCCGGCTATTTTTTTCTTTTTTTCTTCTTTGTTTTTGTCTTTCTCTTCCTTTTTAAAAAGCAATTTTATTGTTAAAGGTTCCACTTTACTCATTTTTTTCCCACCAGCATGCCTAGCGCCTTGAGCACTCTAGCTAGGCAGATGCTGTACCACTGAGCTACAGTTCCAGCCCATGGAGGTGACTTCCAACTTTTTTATGAAGCTCTAAGTTAAGAAAGATAATCTACCCTTTAAAGGTACTAATATGTAAATGTAAATGGACATAACATAGTTCAGAGTAAGTAAAAAATAATAGTTGTATGTAAGATTTTGAAATGAGAGGGGAGGGAGAGAGGGGAAGGGAAGAAGGGAGGGAGAAGAGAGAAAGAGGGAGAAGGAGAGGGAGAGGGAGGGAGAGGGAGAGGGAGGGAGAGGGAAAAGGAGGGAGGGAGGGAGAGAGAGAGAGACAGAGACAGAGAGAGAGACAGAGAGAGAGACAGAGAGAGAGAGAGAGAATGAATCTATTTCATACACTTGAGTAACCTGGGTAAATAAACCCATCCTTTAAATGTCTGCTTTGGGCCTCTGAAGGGTTGTTGAAAACAAGGTGTGTGTCTGTGTGGCCACACAGAGGCAACAACACCAGCTGGTAGGGATGCTCATTATATTCATGGTTTGAGTTAATGCAATTCTCGTTTTCTATCTGTTCCCAAAACTTTGCCAACAAACTTATGCCGGCTCCTCAAGTCTTCAGTAGTAATCTGAACTCTTCTTTCCCATTGGTCTTTTCATGTGCAATTCATGGGCACCATGAGGTCTAAACAGCTGTTCTAGCTTCTCCTGTCCTATTCTCTGGTCAATGACATAGCCTGTTGCCTAGAGCTTCTTTGGGGACCTCTCTCCCACTGAAGCAGTGCCACTGAGTGTCTCAACCACGTGGATGTGAATGTGCTTCCGTTTTATTTAGATCATCAAGGTGCCTGTGCCCGTACCTGCTTCAGTCCCAGCTGCTGACCACCATCTACTCACTTGGGGGACTCATGCCCAGAAGCGTATGTATGTCTTACAGGCTTACTTCCAGGAACTGCTTGCTCCCAGGTCTCTTTCTGGTGGAAAGCTCAGCTCCCACCAGGCAGTATCTGTTTTACAATGGCTTTGGAGAGTTCTCCTCAGGGACTCTGGCACCCATCACTCAGCACCCTTAGGAAAAAAAGTTTCAAGACTTCTTCACTGTGTTGTACCGCCCCGCCCTATATGAACAGATTAATAGTTTCACTTGGCACAGGCCTGCTATTTCCATTCTTCAAATCCTAAAAATGCATGTATACTTTGACCGTTCAATAGTCCACAGTGCTGGAACCGGGGCCTCACTGTAACTCACGTCACTGACTGGTGACACCTCCAGGAGCAGTGTGGCTGCAACCTGAGGCCTGTACATCTGGGGTGTATGACGGCCAAGTGCAAACCTCAGGAGGCTCAGAGTCTGCAGAGGCAGCTTTCTCTGGCTCTTGACGGACAGATCACAAGCCGGACACTGCTTCTTATCTTTTGACTCAAGACTCACGCTTCTTTTTAGTTTTAATGTATTCCTTTGGCTTGATATTATAAATTATCTTGCTACATTTAATTCACAGCTATCGAAGTTAGCAACACATTGGAGCTAGCCTCCACCATGAAAACACTCAAGCTGTCATGAGCATCACCGCCACAGACCTTCATCAGGGTATTAGCACTAAGGTTGCTGTTCTATTGGGTCATTAGCACGCCACCTTCCCAACCAGTGTCTTCCCATCCCTCCCAAGAGTGATGAAGACCCACTGGCACTGCTCAGTGCCCTGGGGGGCATCAGGTGACAACAATAATATCAGAAGTCTTTCCTGACCATGTCTTGAATGTGGAATTTCTTTACCATCCATGATACCAAGCAGCGCTTGTTCTTGACCTCTCTTATCACCCCACTCAAGGCCTGGGGAGGGAGGAAAGCACAGATGGAATAGCAGCCGAGGGGGCCGTCTCTCCCCTACTCTACTCTCCCCTCTCCTGTCACCGATTTCTGACCAGGCTGTCGATCCTATCAGGGGTCCATAAAGCTGAGAGGACTCTGGCCCGAGAGAGGGAGGTAGGGGTTAGGCAAACAGGCCAGGGAGGCAGCTGGTTGAAATTTAACCACAATATTCTTGGTCTCTATTGTTTTGAGTGAGGCCCAATATTTCCACAGCAGGATTATAGGATCTGATTAACCATGTTAGACAACAATGTTGAGCTGGGATGGGCTTCCCCTTCCAACCTCCCATATGAAAAAGTAAACGTAACACCCAGATTTCAGAAGAGACTCCCAGAAGCCCCCAAGTCCCACTCCCCAGTTCCAGTTCTGCCATTGTTTTGGGGCCCCAAAGCTCAAGGAGGTAAAGCGTACTGCATGGTCCTTTAACTACTGGCCCTTGGCCCAGCAGTACAAGTAATCCTGGCACAATCCTCCCAGGTGAGTCAATGGCTGTGTGCTCCCCACACCCTGGTGTTCTTTCAGTGCCTCTTCCGGGTTCCCCTGGTGGGTCGGTCCGATTCTCAGAAGTCCATGAGAGTTGGGTGCCCAGAGGCCAGCACTCACAGGGGTACAGGGGTGTGGGAAGCAAGCAAAGATCTGCTGGGATCCAGAAAGAAAAGCAGAGAGTGTGCAGCTGACCAGCCGGCAAACAGAGTAAGCATTTGGTAGAGTACTTTGGCACCATCTAATGACACCCCATGTGCCAGGGTAGAGGGGTGGGAACCACAGAACTGGGAAGATACATAAAGGACTGCCATGTAGTACCCGTGAGGGGAAGTGTTCCCTAAAAGGGCTCTGAGATTAAAGAGAAGATTGAGGCTGGAGCTTCTCTAACATGGATTCCATGGGGTCCCCATCCCTCACAGGAAGACAAGCTGCCTAACCTAATCCTTTCATTCGCTCAAGGGAGGGTCTTCTGAGGCCCAGGAAAATGGACCAAGGAAAGCGCCAAGCTCAACAAACAACCTTGATCTTGAGTATCATGTAGTATACTTGGGATCAACAACTAGGAGTCACCCCCAAAAAGCAACTTCCTCCTTTACCTGATGTTTCTCCTGTATCTAAGGGCCTAGTATAATCTGTTTCAACTTTTCCATGTACGGAGGATGAGTGACTACGGTTGATGGCTTCCTCATGCCATGTCATCTACTCCTTTCAGACAGCTTCTTCCCACCCCAGAGATTATTATTACAAAAGGCAGATTCCTCAGAGAAGAACCTAGAAAAATACATTTTGATTGCTTCAAAGACTGCTAACATAGCTGTGCCTTTAGTACCCAACCGTCATCATGGTGACTCTTCCAACTAGTTAGAAACTCTCATGAAAAGAGGAAACCAAAGCACACAAGAAAAGTGGCTGTTAGCACAGGGCACATTAATGAGTAGTGTTGGGGTTAGCAGAGGTTAGCTCATGTCAGATTGGAGTCATCAGAAGAGTTAGGGTTTCCTTAAGCTCTGTGGAGCAAATCTTTGTAGTTTTGTGAGTAGGAGAAAATAATCAGGGATGATGGGAAATCGACAGTCAGGTAGGAGAGGTGCAATTCTTCGTCCCTCCCATCTCCACCACCTCTGCAACAAACGGGCTCCTGAGACTCTCCTGACGGTTCCCACCTGTAGTGGTGATAAAGGATTGGGAGCTAAGGGAGGCTTAAATGAACAAGGAGCGTCCTCCCGGTGCCCTGGGATGAGCTTTGTCAGATGACCTGCCAGTCCAGAGTACAGAAGCACAGACCTCTCTCTCTTTGTTGTCTTGAGCTCTAGGAATTCCAGGGAAGATGGAGACGAGGTGGTTTCTTCCTTCTTAGTTATGTCACTGTCCCTTGGAAACACTCCTGGATCAGGAGGCTAGCTCCAGGTGTCAAGAGAAAGGAATGGCCCTAGTGGGGTTTTTCCAGAACCCAATGTGGTCTCCACTTGGAAGGGCCGCTGGGAAACCCCATAAGACACCAGGTAAGAGAGTACTATCCAGCTGGAGCATAGAGAGGACTTTCCCTTCAGCAAGGAGTGACCTGCACTAGCTGGCTGGTCCCTAGCTGACAGTATGGGGGAAACGCCAGCAAGACCAAGTAGGCCTCGCGACCTAGGTGGCGCTGTTTCTCTACTTTTTAGGTCCAGTTGCAGGAACTTCCTCGAGGTCCCAAGCCCTGCTCCTGGCTTGCTGGCTTGCTCGTGTAAACCACCTTATATTATTTTTTTTTCTAAAAATACTCCAAAGCAATTGAAAGAGTCCCTTCTCCCACCAGCCAGCCCTGGCCCCAGCCCCGGCCCCGGGGAGCGGGCGGGTAGGCGGGGAGGTGGGCCACTGCTTTATTAAACACAGGGAAAACTAATATTTACGGAATAAAATTTATGGAGCAGCCACGAGAATTCGACCCTTTTATGTGCATGGGGAATGGGGGTTGGGCCAGGCTGGGGGCCTCAGGGAGGGGCCCAAGCCAGGGGGGCAGGGCTGGAATAGAGCCTGGCTAGGCCAATTTGTCAAAGCGGGATTTCCCTGGAGTTACCCTGGGATGAATGATTCTCAAACACCACCCTACTCAGGGGTAAGGGCTTCAGTGATGCCTGAGCCAGGGCTCCTGGCAGTAATGTTTCCCTAACGACAACGCATTTGAGCAATACCCCCAAGTCAGGAGCAGCCTTTGGGAACACAGGAGCAGTGGACTGAAAGGTGACTAGGCATACTCTTTTGACAGAGTCCCACAATCTCATGAGAAGATGAACAAAGTTGTTAGGAGAACTTTCCTTGTAATTTTAGGGGAGTCATAATTAAGAATGCCTGCTGGAGGCTGCCATTTGGGCAGAAAGATTAGCCAGGGCAGGACACAGAGCCTCACTGTGGTGAGTGTCTACCACAGGGCACACCCTGAGGTGCTGCAGCCCTGCCTGAAGGTAAAGCAGTGAGAGGCAGCAGGAGAACGTGTGGCCAGCAGAAAGCCCCAGCATTGCCAGGGGCTCCTGCCTTGGAGAGCCTGCATGGAGGAGAGCCATCCTGCCTGAAGGCAGGGTTCAGGAAAGAGGTGTGGACTGTGGAAGACTGCAAGAAGATGAAAACTCCTCCTGGAAATATTTTTAGTCAAGCACCTAATAAGCTGTGACGAACTGGGCTGTCACTCACTAGCTGCATGGCTTTTAACAAGTCACTAACTCCACACTAGGTTCCCTACTGGGTTATTGGTACCATCTTCAGATGATGCTGGGAAACGCTTATCTGGACAGACTACTCGATACACACATTGCTCAAAGAAAGCTGGCCATTTATTACTGTAGCTGTTTTTTCCTTTTTTTTTTTTTTTTTTTTTTTTTTTCTGAGACAGGGTTTCTCTGTGTAGCCCTGGTTCTGCTAGAACTAGTTCTGTAGATGGGGCTGGCCTTGAGCTCAGAGTTCTCTCTGCCTCTGCCTCCTGAGTGCTGGGACTAAAGGTGTGTGGCACCATTGCACAGCTTATTACTGTTGCGATAATTAGTACTTTAGCATGGCTTGTATGGTCCTGTCTCCATGGACTGACATCAGGCAGAGACATCAGTCTCAGGGAGAGCGGATAGAGAGACACAGATGGCGAAGCCCTCCAAAGCAAGCACACCAAAGTGGCTTCTGCCTCTGCCTCTCCCTCTACCATAGTGTTCCCAGAAATTCTGAGATCACTCTCCACTGCTATCAAGGTCAGGTTTCAGATGGTCTTACTATGCAGGAAGACATGGTAGAGAAGGCTAAGAGACTGTGCAGACAAGCCTAGGTGCCCAGGAGTGATCTTTGGATTGTGCTTGTCTCACACAACCATCTCTTGTTTTCAGACACTATTTTACTCGGCAGCCCAGGCTAGCCTTGAACTCATAGCAATCTTCTTGGGGCATCCTATCCTTAATAGTTTTTCCTGCTAGACACTGTTAGTTGCCAGTTCTGTTCTAGGATTCTTCTGGGGTCAGTTCCTGTCCCCTAGCATCATAGCTATACTTACTTCATTATTTAAAGTAGAGTGAAGAATGAAAAAGTCCAGTTTAGGGGTGGGTGTAGCCTAGTTGGTAGAGTGTTTGCCTACCATGCAGGAAGCTCTGGACTGATCTCCAGCTCTGCATAAACCATGCGTGGTAGCACACACACTTGTGAGCTAGCATTTAAATGTAAGCAGAGGACCAGAAGTTCAAGGTCATTCTCCTGTATGTAGTTTAAGCCAGTGCATGCCTTTAGTCCCAGCACCTAGGAGGCAGATATCTGAGTTCATAGGCCAGCTTGGTCTACATAAAGTTCCAGGCCATCTGGGGCTACACAGAGTGTCTTGGGCTACCATCTTGAGCCAGAGTGATGGTGTTATGTGTGGGTGTGTGTAGAAAGACAGACATAGACATGCAGTCACACACACAGGCACACACAGACACAGACAGACACACACATACACACACACACACACACACACGTCCATTTTTTTTCTCCCATCCATGGGACCTGACTTTAGTCCTACTACTTGAAGCCTTTTGTAATTTGTCCTGACATTATCATTTAGCCTATTCTCTAAACTTTGGAAGGAGACAGAAAAAGCACACTCAAGCTTGACAGAAATGTAATCTGACTTGTGCCACCATGGAGAGGTTTCTAGATCAAGGTTTCTAACCTTGACTGACCTCAGGCCTCATGAGAGAAGCTGATGAAGGGTCTGTAAGATGAAGCTGATAGTGCAGATGTGACCCAACAGGACTAGGGAAGACTCAGTTCTGTTCTAGGGGCTCCTGGGGTCTAGAGACCACAGACAGGTAACCTCAACAGTCGAGGAATATGAGCATCTTTTATTCTGTGTTGAGGGAGGAGCAGTTTTCTAAGGGGCATATCTGACTGGTGAGAGATCCTTGTGAAAGGCAGCCAGGCGTTCTGGGCATGGGCCTCTTTGTAAACCTGCTTTGTGTATCTAAGTTCACCATAGGATGCTAGTTCTAGAGAAAGAACACTACCAAACAAGGAGCTGGCACTACTCATATCCGGAATGCCAGTGGGTTGGAGTCAGGCTTCCCCTGGTGAAGTCCCCCAGGTGGCCTGTCAACACAAACTCAGGCCTCTGAGGGACGCTCTGCCACTCAAGCTCCTTCCGGTTGATGCTAGGAAGTGGCTTTGCTCTCTTCTTGGTGGCTGAAACATGGTGAGCTAACTGAAGAGTCCCCTGGGCTTCTTCCTCTTGGACTTCACCAGCTGAGCTCTGTGCATAGGGCCCGAAGCAGCCTAGAGGGAAAGGAAACTCAGTTACTCTGTTTTGAAACAGACTCTTGGCTCCTGGTTGGCTGAAGCCTTCTTAAAGTGTCTGATACGCTTTGAGGTTTAACCTAGACAGTGCTGTCGGAATCTAAGTGGGCATGTCCCTCACAGGCTGTCACTGGAAGTAGAGGAAGGTGAAAAGGGATTAGGGTTCATCATTTAGCCCGAGGGGCAGGAGAGAGCAAGGGAGGGTATGGGCAAGCAAGATGCTCTGCGGGTTAGAATCAGCTCACAATCTCTCTCTATTATCAAGGTGGTGTCAACTAGGCAGCAACTGCAGGGACCATGGCTATGAGGTTACAGCTGCTAAGCTATCTCCAGTGCTTAAATGGCCGCCCAGGAAGCTGCTCATGTGTGACTCACCATAGGCTCACACTCAGGCTCTGACAGGGTTGGAGTGCAAGAGACCAGCTCTTCTGGCTGGTTCAGAAGCTGGTTATCAGTTCCTCCTGGGGAGGTGCTTCTTGATGTCTGAGTCTCTCCTGAAATCAGAAAGGTCAACAGACGGCAGAGAGTTGTCCAGTCTCAGAAGAGAAGCAGCCACCAAGCATTCAGCGGACGAAGGGCAGAGTTTGCTATTAATATATTAACAGATGGAAGGAGCCAGCTTTAGCTGACGTTCAGTAAACCCTGTTCCTATGAAAATTCCCAAGCCTACTTCCAGCACGTACATTGAGTTTCCTTGACTTACAGGAGGTGGTCAGATCTCCAAACGTCTCCTGATTCTCTCAGTCAGGAGACTTAATCTTCCCACAGCTCTCTTGCTAATTCATGAGCACCTGGGCCAGTGCTAGTTACGAGAACATGCTGCAGTGAGATAAGTGTCCTCTATCTGCACTGGCCACATGGCTACTGAGCACTTGCTATGTGGCTAAAGTACACAGGAAATTAATTTTTAAATGTATTTAGTTTTTATTCATTGAAATGTAAATAGATAACATGGTTAGAACTGCTAATCAGACAGCACAGACTTCAGCTCTAAGCAGACATAGCTGTGACTGGAGATACTCACCAGACCCTTTACGATTCTGCCTCGCTTGGATCTGCTGTTTTGTAACTGCCACATACAGACTCTGCAGATTCATGGCAAATGGCCTTCCATCACCAACAGCACATGCCTCTGGCAATTTCTAGAGGAAAGGGGATACTGTCATTGGTCTGCCTGGAGATGTAGGGAGGCGAGAGCTGATATCCCACTGACAGAGCTGTAATCAACCCCAAACAAATCTATGTGAAGAAGTACCATCCATTTGAAAGCCTGCTGCCACTGCCAGCCCAGAAGGTTCCTGCATGCTTTTCTCTGAAAGGCCACTTTGCCATCCCTCTCTGTTTCTGCTTCCTGCGAATTCTCCACATGTCTCTGGCCTCTTTCTTCCTAAGAGATGATCTCTTCTGGGGCTGTTTTAGGATACCATCTTTCTAGATTGCCAGTGCAGTTCATTCACAGAGCATTTGCCTAGTACCTATCATTCAGTCCCCAGGAGCACTACCATACACAAAGGAGATTATCTGCCCTAAGTGTCCCTGGGCTGTATGCTTTGCCATCTTAACTAAGTTTACTCCTGAATTTCCACAGAAGAATGAGAAAAAGAATGAAATTGAGGATGGGGAAAGGAACAACAGAGTAAGAAAAGAGAAAAAAGTTCTGATGACATGACACTAGTCAGAGTCAACAGACTTGGAGACCCATCTGCCAGCTTACACACTGGACTGAAATCCAGCTGAGCTTTCCTGTGCTCCATGTGCTCATCAGTGGAGGCGAGACTTCTCCCGAGGGGATAAGAAGTCTTTCAAGGGGTGAGAAAAGTTCCTCTTTTACAGAACAATAACATAAAGACACACACAGCACACAGATGCTATTTATTTATTTATTTATGCATACATGCGTACATGCAAACATGCATACATGCAAACATGCATACATGCAAGCACACATGCAGCAGTCAGCACACAAACTGTGGGAGGTGGTTCTCTCCTCCCACCACATGGGTTCTGGGGGTGGAACTTAGGTCAAAGGCTTAGCAGCCAGCACCTTATCTATTGAGCCAACTTACAGGCTCCATAAGCAGACTCTTACTATATCTGTGGAATTATGATTTTCTGAGAGGGGGTAGAAAAAAGTTGAGCCAGGCAGTGGTGGTGCACGCCTTTAATCCCAGCACTTGGAAGGCAGAGGCAGGTGCACTTCTGAGTTCAAGGCCAGCATGGTCTACAGAGTGAGTTCCAAGACAGCCAGGGCTATACAGAGAAACCCTGTCTTGAAAAAGAAAAAGAAAAAGAAAAAAGAAAAAAATTGAATGATTCCTAAAGGAGATGATGATGGAATGAAAGCTGAGGAACTGCTCTAAGTATATTAGCTTTGTGAATGGCTGAACATTACACGCTCACAGCAACATGCTTCACCTAATCTCTTTCCAGCTGAACTGAGATGAAAGAATGGATGAAGACTAAATACAATAAAAAATGTGACGAGAATATGGTGTCCCAAATATAGCTGTAATGAGTCCAGAAAGTACTTCAGCTGTCCCTAAGTATGTCAACACTGATAGTTCCCAGCCAAATGAGCAGGTCCGTGTGAGTAGTCAGGCCAGAAGCTTACATGAGAACCAACCCTAAAATTCTTAGCCCATCCATATCTCAGGTCAAGGGCACCTCTTCTATGCTATAAGGACTCTTTTCTTTTCAGTGCTGGGCATCAAACCCAAACCCTCATACATGGTAGGTGGGTGCTCTACCACTAAGCTATATGTTCAGCCTGACATTTGTTTCTGAAACCCACCTTGGGGAAAGGACAGATTTGAGAACTCGTGAGAAGTAGTGGATTGGGTGCTGACCACGAGGACTACAGTTGCTCTCCCTCAAGTAGGGCAGAGGTTGAAGAATATGTTGACCCAACAGGGGCTAATAAACATTCATCTTCCTCCAACCTCACCTCAGAAAGACTACCTCAGGCTTGGACTTTCTTTCATTTTATTGCAATATAACCCAGGTTTTAATAAGGCTTGGACTTTCACTGGAAACTACAGACAATGAATCAGGGAGCCTAGAGTCTAAACTTTGCCTCCAGCAGTAATCCCCGAGTGCTATCATACCAGCCATCTTCAACTACACTCCCTGAGGAGGGAACTGAAACCAAAGGTAAGCAGTAGGTCATGGCACCTCAACTCTACCTCTCTTCACTAGGTTCGGCTCTCTACTCCATAGGCTACTGCTTCTAAAAGATAGCCCTCTACTCATTGGACAGCAAGCCCTGGCAGCAGAAAGACCAAAAGATTTTCTCTTCCAGTGTCTGGGACCTTTCCTCAAGAAATGTACACCCTTTCTAGTTGCCACATATGACTCGGCAGGCCCAGCACAGCCTGGATCATAGGCTGGGCAGGGCCCAGGCAGGCCAGGGTCACTGACTCCTACCCTTCACATGGAATGAGACAGACTCATTCTCTAGGCTTGATTTTTATCCAGCACATGTTCTTAACTCTGAAATGAAGTATTAGAAGTAAAAAGGAACTCAAGCCATGGCTACTCTGAACCTAAATCCAAGTCTAGAAACCTAACCTTGGTCTTTCCTCTATTCTCTCCTTCTCAGAGACACTAGCCCCATAGTTGCCAACGGCTATCCCACTCATAGGTCTAGTCTCAGAGAACTAGCCACACCATTTACTAACCACCTACCTCATGCAATGTTCTAAGTATTTTCAATATTAACCCATTTTCCCCTCTTCTTCATTACCATTTTCCTGTCACCTAGAATAGCTCCTCACCCATTGGGGACTCAATGTTTGTGACTGAATGAACATGGCAGGCACTAGAAGGACACATTTGGCTGAGGTAGTCAGTCTCAACTAGTAAACAGAAAAACAGAATTAAATTCTAAGCAGTCTGCTTTTAGGAAATAAACACAAAACCACTACTTTTGTGTTTCTCTGTACAGCAGAATTAGTCAAAATGAAATCTAGCCCTTACTAGGCATACTATAATCTATAATCTCTTACATCATAGTTTATCTGTTATCATGAAGGTGACAAGAAAATAGAACAGATAAAAAGGAAGCAACTGAATGTGGGGGTGGGGAAAGCAACAACTGGTACAGACTGGAGTCCTCAAGGGCTCTCCAGCATCACTGAATCCCTGCACTTGTTTCCATAACAGCCAGGAAAGAGAGGCATATGGCTGCCTGAGCTAGGAAAGGAGCAGCATTTGCTCCCAGGGCAGGACAATGGCAGGGGCGAGGTGGGGCAGGCCACAGAGATCAAAGCAAGAATGCTGGAGTCGGAACTAAGCAAAGTAAATAGTGTCTCCTGCTGTAAGTATGCCTAGCCAGGAGCACTATGTACCAGCATAGAGCGGGTCACTGACCAGAACAGCAGGGCAAGAAGAGTCAGGTGAGCCTACAGCATGACCATCCATCTGATTAGCCCAGAGACAATTCAAGCCTCAGCCCCACAGGAGGGTGCTGGGATTATAGATAGCAAGCACTATAGGAGGAGGTGCAGGGGGTAGACACCTCAGTCCTGCCCTCTTCAGAACAGATCTGAGTGAAACATTGACCAGCCATCAGTGAAAGCTAACCTCTGAGAACTCACATTTGCAAGTGTATGACAGGCATACACTTACAGTTTTGTTTTGTGTGGCAAGTGATCTGCTGTAACAGAATTATAAGTCAATGGTGACAAGAACCCAGAGAAGACAGGGTGAACTCCAACTGAGCTCCTCAGAAGTGATGACAACAAGGTGAGCCTTGCACAGTTAGACTCTGAGCACCATGGGAATATGTGCGGCATGAAAGTGTGAACAAGTGGGCTGTGTCATGCAGGGTGGAATGAGAATGCTAAACACATACCCACTGGATTGTAACCCTAATTCTTTCTGAATTAGGGTCACATCGTGGAGATTTCCGTGTGTTTCATAACTGACTTTCTCTACTTGATAGTGCTTGCCAAAGCTTCCTTAGCCTCCAGATAATACTGAAACAATGTGGACTCAGAACTCTGTCACATTTACTTCACTCCTAGTCCTTCTTCATCATTGATATCAATAGACACAAACACCATACAGCCACCCATCACCAATGTATAACCCTTTCATCTGCCACTGTATAACCTTCCCATCACCAATGTATAACTGCCATCTGCCACTGTATAACCCTCTCATCTGCCACTGTATAACTGCCATCAGCCACTGTATAA
>JADRCC010116224.1:0-12123 GCA_019843855.1 Hylomyscus alleni
GAAGAAGAAGAAGAAGAAGAAGAAGAAGAAGAAGAAGAAGAAGAAGAGCAGAAGGAGGAGGAGGAGGAGGAGAAGGAGGAGGAGGAGGAGGAGGAGGAAGAGGCAGAGGCTGGGAAGAAATAGAAGGAAAAGAAGAAGAAGAAGAAGCCATCATCACCCATAAGTTTATACCAGTAGCCTCTGCACTTAGCCTCTGCACTTAGATTTCTGAGGCTGGAGGAATTCCATGACTTGTGAGCCAGACTAGGCAATGCAGTGGGTTCTAAGTCTTTTCCGTGACAACTTCATGAATGAAAACTCATCAAAAAACAAACAACATTTTTAAAAGTCAAGAGAATAATACAATCTTTCCATGAAGATAACCAAGTTGCTTGTCTTTGTGCTCCTTCAGTTATTTTCGGAGTTTTAATAACTGAGAGAGAGAAAAAAAAAAGAAGAAAAAAAACACCCTATACTGTTGAGCATTATGTATTTGCAGCCAGGTGCTAAGTCTGTTTAGCTCCTGGGTATAGTCTGTCCTGATTTCTTAGCCTAACAGCCCTCCTTCTGTCCCCTGAGTGGGGAGCAGACAATAATTGAGTTATTTCTAGTCTGTTTTGTGATTATGGTTGTCCCCCAGGGAAAGTGCCCAATGTGTTCTGTGAACGTCCCTCATTTATTAAGAATCCACACTGCAGAGGACTACTGAACAAACAGGAACAAATTTGTAATGAGGAGACAAATCCTTATAGAGGTCTAATTGTTTGTAAAGAAGTAGAGATGTCATGGATATTTCTCTAATGGGCTTGTATTTCTTCCCCGGGTTATAGGAAACAGGTGCATGGTATTTGCTCCAGTAACTGGAATTTATCCATCCCCTGCCTCTTCTATGCATTCCACCAAACAGAAGGAAACTGACATTAGTATACTTAGTCATAGAAACAGCATACATTCATTTAAATGTGGAATAAACCACACTGGAAAAGTGGCATCAGAACAGTTGAAATAGGCCAAGCACAGGTCTGTCTATGACCTGAGACTATATGACTTCTTCAGTGTGCTGTCAAAGCATTTGTATGTCCTTGCTCTGTGGCTGATTGTGATTTCAGATCACGGCTTTCTCAAGGTGTAGTCTATGACTCTAAAGTTCCCATCAAAGTACTCATGTACATTATTAGCAAGCTCCGGAGCTTGTTTAAACTTGCAAATGCAAATATATGTTTTCATGTGTACTAATGTGATTTCTTCTTAACTTGTCAAAATTCCCTAACCTTTCCATGATCTTCCTACAACCTGTGGCCAAGAGGATGTGTGATGCACTGATTTAGGAAGTGTGCACAAAAATGATATACATTTTTAGTCCCGGAACTCGGGAGTCAGAGGCAGGCAGATCTCCTCTGTGAGTTTTATGCATGCCTGGTTAACACACCAAGTTCCTAGACAGACAGGGATACATTTGCATATTCTATCTTAAAAATAATAAAGAAACATAACACAAAAATTAATGAAAATCTCTTTATGAGGTTTTAGCTATCAAGGGAGGGATGGAGTTGCCATCCCTGTCAAAAACCCTGACCTAGAATTGTTTCTGTCTGAAAGAACTGCAGGGACAAAATGGAGAAGAGCCTGAGGAAAAGGAGCTCTAGTGACAGGCCCAAATTGAAAGCCAGCTCAAGGGAAGGCCCCAAGGTCTGACACTATTACTGATGTTATGGTGTGCTCACAAAAAGGGGCCTATCATTACTACCCAACAAGCAGCTGAGTCAGATTCACATATTTACACCCAAGCAATGGACAGAAGCTGCTGACTCCTGTGGTTGAATTAGGGAAAAGCTGGAAAAAGCTGAGGAGGGTGACCCTGTAGGAAGACCAGCAGTCTCAACTCATCTGGACCCCTGAGAGATCTCAGACACTGCACCACCAACCAGGCAGCATACACCAGCTGATATGAGGCCCCCAACACATATACAGCAGAGGACTGCAGGGTCTGGAGTCAGTCAGAGAAGACGCATCTAACCTTCAAGAGACTGGAGACCCCAGGAAGTGGGGAGGTCTGATGGGGGGATCCTCATGGAGATAGGGAATGAGGGGGAGGAAATATGGGATGGAGAACAGTCAGAGGGTAGACCTGGAGGGAGATAAAATCTGAATTGTAAAAAAAGGTTAAATAATTTTTTTTTAAAAAAATCACTATATAAAAAAATAATTGAGAAAAAATTCAACTGGTATATTTCATTGGGTTTTATTACTATTACTGTTATATTGTTCTAGAATACAATGTTGCTATGTAATACAGAATACTATAAGAGAGGACTGGGGAGGAAGGTCAGAGGGTAAAATGTTTGGTAAGCATGAAATGAGATCAGATCCCCAATATCTATGTAAAAGACAGTTGTGATGGAGCATGCTGATAATACCAGAGTGGATGAGGGCTGTGAGAGATGTAGACGCTGGGTATTAGTCACCAGCTAGTCAAGCCAAAATGGGGAGCTCCAGTTTCATGGAGAGGATTTGTCTCAAAAAGTGAGAGCTAAGGATGAGCCAGACAGTGAGCCAGAAACCAGAGTTCTTCCACAGCTTCTGCTTCAGGATTCTTTCTTAGAGATAGTGCCATGACTCGCCTCCGTGATAGAGTCTGACCAAAAAGTCTAAGTGGAAATAAATCCTTTCCTCTATCTGTACACATGTACACTCTATTTTTTATTTGTTCTTTTTAGTTACAAACTATTTGTTCCTTTTGTAAAACAGACAATCTGAAATAGTCTTTTCCAGTGACACAGTGAGGTTTCTTCATGTCAAGGCACATAAGGAAAAACTGATTATATCATCCCATAAGTTTTTCATTCTTGGCAGGTCAGTAAGTATCTGGATAAACTTACAGTTCCAAGTTTATAATCTTGTATACTTGGTAGCCAACTTCTACTTAGCCAGTAGCCTTTTCATAGTAGAGTGGATATGTAGAGATGACACAGTCTGACATATATACCAGATAAACTTGAGGCTAAAATTCACTGCGATATTTTTCTCTGCCCATAAAATAGCTCCAAGTTCACTGAGTGCTTGTGAAATCCAGACTTTGGGCTATTCTTTAAATATCAGATTTACATTTGATGTATGCTTCTATACAATACTGGTGAAAAATATCAGTTTCCTCCTGAGATCTTGCCAAAATCTGCTACTCTGGTCTTGGGTGCTGAGTGTGGTCTCTAAGTCAAAGTGGTACTTCACTAAAGACACTGATTCTAAATATGTGGAGCTGGAAGATCTTGAGATCCACCCTGACATAATATGCATGATGTTGATGAGGTAAATATTTTTTCCTAGTTAAATAAAGATATTATATGAATTATAATTTTCACTCTTTCTGATTTTTCTAGTGTGCATTCAGAGGGTTTATACAGCTCAATGATTCAATGCATGATTTTATAAAATCATGTATGATTAACAGACACATTTGAAGTTCATGCTGGACAGATTGATATTAATAAAAACCAGTGAAAAAGTACATTAGTATTGTTTTAGAGTTCACTTTCTGATAATATTGAAAATACTGAGATTTGTAAAATATTGATGTATCAAAGAAAATGCAAATTGTTTAAAAGATTCTATATTACCTGTGTATTTTCCAACTACATATCTGTATGGTTTTATTTTTTATATCCTTCAATCAAAAGACTACATTTTCTTAGATCAAATACAGAAGCAAATAAAAAATTAGGTGTTTTTTATTGCCAGATACAGAGTATATTTTAAAAATATAAACAAGTAGTCCATGACAATATTTTTCATTTTGAAAATGACAGCAAAATATATTTAACATTATCGTGTATGAGTTTGTTATTACCTTAAGTGGTAAATACATATTTTAAGATGTCTGCCTTTCATTATTAGTATGAGAAAAGTTGAGAGATACAATCAACAGCTCTTTAGGGTGCACTGATAATCTTACGAGTGTAAATAGAACTTCCTACCAAATGTTGGAGAACTGTTGCCAGGAACCACACAGAATAAAGTTCGTGTCACGGCAGTTAATCAGATGAGGCTAGAACAGAATAGTAACTTCACCTTCTCCAAGGAGTTATAGCTTTTATGCAAAATACCATTTTTGTAAAAGATACTGAAAGTCGAACAGAGACAAGTTCTTTCAGGACACATCTTCTCACCTGGGAGTGACTGCTAATGTTCTTTTATTTACATAAGCAAGATCTCCCTAGCAAGTGATTCTTTGGAGACAAAAAATGCAGTGTTTTAAAAAGAAAACTCAAATAAAAGGTTTTTTTTTTCCAACACTATGAAGATTCACCTGAGTCCCCTGCTGCTCACCTAACTTGCCAATTGCAACATAACTCATTGAGAGTAATTTTACTGAAATTAAAATGACTGACTTCAAGTAAACAAAACAAGAATTGGAAGTTCTTGTTACTGAAAATGTCACCATTTATCTTTGGAAATAAATACTAGTTTCCCATATACATTAAAAGATTGTCAGCTTTTAACCAAAATGAATCATATAATTTTATTTTCATAAATGTCTATAATTCAAGATGTATATTATTAATCATAATGTATAAAGATATTCATTTATTTGAAAGAAAATTTTTGTACTCCGGTTTACATTGTTTTACTTAATTGTAAATTAGTTATGTGTGTTTATATTTTATTTATATATTATTATAAATTTAATTGATTTTTAAATATTAAGAAATTATAATAAAATTTGATTGCTTTAAAATAAGACATGATATTAAAATATACTTTGTAAATAAAATTTGTTTTTTGTTATCATATTACAGTAATGCAACCAAGGTCCTCTTTGAGTGAGCGTCATGAACCTTCTTTCCCCCAGCAATAATTAGGTAAAGACAACAAGAACTATCCATGTTCTATCTCCCCTGAGGTACTAGCAGATTCTTATTGCATGTGCACATTATAAGACTAAATTGCAGGTGTAAGTGTTTCGATTCCATGTTTAAATCCTATTTCTAGTTTGTTTGTTATTTTACATATCTGTTCATTAGATAATTACCTGACACCTGCTCATGCCAGATTGTTTTGACAGGTTATGTTGGCTGAGATGAGTTTGTCACTGCCATCTGTCCAGTAAAGGTGAGCTCAGCAAGCTGCTACTATCTAGATTTGTTTTTAAAAGTTTTTCTTTTAATACTTTGAAATTAACCTGCTACATATTTTTCTCGGTTGTAATTGTTCTTTCTCTCTGAGAATAACCTGAACAGGATAAATGTTATATTATATAGCTACTTTCATCTTAGCATGTACATTTATCTGAACTATTACTCTAGACAACTTTAGAAACCGTGTCCTGGAAAGAATGTGTACCCAGAAATGGCAGCCTCAACATTTTCTTGACTAAATTGTAATGCTATTTTATAGTAAAAGATTAAGTATTGTATTAAATTCAACATTTGACTTTGCTATTAATTAATTATTAATAATTTTGTATGTATTTTTGTCAGTCTGCTGCATTAGTGTTTTTGTTTATATGGAGACCAAGGATAGATTTGGGATTCTGTTCTTGCCTTCCACACTGGCAATGCAAGGGCTCTTTTGTGTCTACTCTTGTGCGCTTCTTGCTGTAGGTGATTCCAGTCCTTGCTGAATGTTTTGCTGTAAGAATACTTCAGTTTCAGATACAGGGCCTACATCTGGCTTGTTTGATTCTGTTTTACATGGTCGCCAAGGATCAAACTTAGCTCATCAGGCTTGGGTAACCAGTGATTCACCTTCATCAACAATCTCATTGTGTTCTCAGTTCTTGGTTTTGTTTGTTAGACCTTTAAACAAATATGAATTGTATTTTCATTTGTCTTTAAACACTAATGAATACCAAAGACTTTAAATTAAATTGAAAAATTTTATAGCAAATATACAATATTGTATACAACATTGTAGACTGAGAGTAACTCTACTTTTATATCTTTTCTGAATCTAAACACAGAAAAATATTTAAGAAAGAAAAAGTTGGTAGGTTGCTATATGTCTGACTTTATGAAATAAATAACAGTGCTTCTTGCTATCAGTGATAATATTTTGAAATAAGAGATTGGAAAACTTGGAAACCAACTATAAAAACCATTTAAAAGTAAAAAAATATTTTTTTGTCTAAAGTGAACAAAATTTCAGATATTTTAGCTATACGATTAATTATAGTGAAAGAAATAATGATTACTATTCCCCTTGCTTTTTTAACTATTCATCTTATATGGCCTGGATATTTTCTATGATCTGGATATGGGAGACGATAACCCACAGTCCAGATCGATTCTCTACTTTTGCTATGCTTAAGGTCAAGCTTCCATTATATTCCAAAAGTGGTCAGGCTTTAGATTCTGCTTTCTTGGGGTAAATCACTGCTATCTGCATGGGGACACTTTCCAAAACTGTGACGAATTTACAGTTAAGAACAGTGAAACTTGGGCTGAAAATAAAAAGAGACCAGCATGAGATATTTAGAATGTATCAAGTGGCTGCTGAGATGAGCTTTAATTTAAAAGTACATTTATTTGGAAGGTGAGGGTCCAGGATTTTGCTACCCTTGTAAATTCTACCTAGTTGTGTGGCATGATAGGAATTTTTCACAGGCTACCCTCAGAAAGTAGTCAGTGTTGATTTAGGGTCGTCTATTGGACTATGGGGACTTCAAGCAAAGGAGCAGGGCAGGTCTGTAAAGACCTTCTGGCATAATGGGAAGGCAACACCAACATAAATATATGGATAGAAACACAAGTGACTCCAAGAAATAAATATACACAACCAACTGCAGGACTGCAGGCACTCTCAGGGGCCTCTTTGTGCTATATGATCCCATGATTTGTTGAATCACAGTCTTCTAGGGGACCGTCCCAAAATCTTGAATTTCAAGAAGCATGAAGTTTGAATAGCTGAGAATCTGTCAAACTTTTGCAGAAAATCTCCATCAAAGCCTTGAGTTTTAGGTCTTACCCATCAGACACACAGCCTTGCATTCATCAGAAGCATGGCCAAACTGCCTTGATGTCAACAGGCTGCCAGGGTATTTAGTGGAAGAATGAAAAGTATAACCAACTGGGCCATTGTCTACATGGCATGGAGGAATTGCCCAACTAATTTTTGTTGATTGATGTGGCCAGTTGTTTTGGCATCCTGTCAAAACTGCCTCATACACAAGTTCCCTGTGTGAGTCATCGAATTCCAAAGATGCTTAAATTCCAGCTTGGATACATTTTGAAAACTAAGATTAGAGGCAGGGTTTAATAAATTTGTTGACTTATTTCTGATCTAACTCATTCTGAGAATTCTGCATCTTTGATTTAAAAAAAAAAGATTTCTCTGTAAACCTCAAGCCAAGCTTCATTATTGGCTTTATGACTATTATATTATCTCATAGAAAATTATTCATGACATATAACACTAAAAATAGTATTTTCAGGCTTCACTTTGATTTTCTCTAATAAAATTCTTCATATGGAAATAGTTACCTAATGGCAAATTGACTTTTGGGTGTAGTCATGGGAATGTGTGCAGGAATAAGTGTGCCATACAACACAATTTGTGATGTATATTTTTTTTATATATATATATATATATATATATATATATATATATATATGTATATATCACGAATGACTTCTCCCATTTAATATATTTTTACTTTAGTTTACTTGTGTGGATGTTTTATTTGCATGTATGTCTGTGTACCACATGCATGCCTGGTTCTTACAGAGATCAGAAGTGGGAACCAGATCCTCTGGAATTGAAATTATTAAGTTTTGAGCTGTCATGTTGCTGCTGGGAACTGAACCCAGATTTTGTGCCAAAACAAGTACTCTCTCCAACATTTTTAAATTTAAAATTTAAAATTGTAAATCTACAAATTTTAAATGACACACATTAGATTCTGATTCAAGAAATACCATGTATTGAAATGAACAGACCAAAAAGGAGCAAATACAAGAAACACTACAAATAAAATGAGAACTGTGCCCATTGGGCAAGTCAGAAAAATTATAATGAGGTCATTCAAGTTCCAGAAGATAATATGCTTTACAAGGACATGTAGCCTCATGTTCCCAGGTTAGATAAAATGGACATCAGGAACTGTCAGAGGGCAGACCAGGATGGGGATAACAACTGGACTATATAAAAAGATTTAAGATTATTAAATAAAAAGAAAAACAGAAAAAGAGATTGCAACAAATGAATCATAATGTCCAATTATTTAGACTGTAAATTGCTGTTTTAGAGGTGCCAATAAGTCTTAGTGATAACTCGTTCCTTTTTGTGGGCATTCTCATGTCCACGATCTTTTCCTCATTTATGTTACCTCTCCATCAATGCCCTCCTCATTATTCATATATAGTAGTAAGGTTGACTGGCAAAAGTAGTGTGGTTAAAGAGGCTTAATATGGGAGAGAACAAGATCATACTTCGGGTGGAGATGTAGCCACAAAAAGATTCTATGGGAAGAGTAACATGACTGAAAAAGGAAGAGGCAACAATATTTAACAACTAAAGATCAGAGCACAGTAAAGGTTAAGATAGAAAAGTGAAGCAGCATAAAAAATGTTGAAAAATCAAGCAAAAAGTAGTGTGAGGGATGTTCTGGGTTAACAAAATTCTTTAGTTCTAAAGAATCTTAGAAAATGTGAAATCTGTCTGTCCTTCCAGCTGCTTTGGTCAAGGAATCATCCTTACCTTTTGCATACAACTACTCCCATACTGCTGCTATATAAATTCAGTCTAATTTCAGGACATGCCTGGACATTTTTACTTCTTTCTGTATTGGAATACAATCTCTAATGCCTCCCTTCTCACTAGCAAAACTCGCATTAATGTTCTTTGAGGCCTGCACACTCTGCATCCTGAAATTCTTTATCTTTCACAAAACAGCACGTGCACCCTTTGGAGATTAGTTTCAGGACATTCACTTATGAAGACCATTCCTTGAGATATATAGTGTAGAGTTCTGCTCAAATGTCATCTTGTCAGTGAGTTCCCTAAGTTACTGTCTCATTCTCTACCCCTGCTCTGAAGTCCTTAACCCTCTCCCTGGCTTTGCCTTGTTTCATAATACCAATCACTAGCTGTTTTAAGTACATTTACATATGCTGTACATATCTGGATCACATGTGTCTGTTGCATGTGAACTTGTTCCAAGGATTCAAGATGAAGTATTACCTCTGTCCAGGTTACTAGTGGTCACTTTGGCAGGAGGTAATGATAGAAAAATCAGTGAACCATAATCTGACTCTGAATGAAACTTCTGAGAATGCCACAATTTTTCACAGACACACACACACACTTTCTTTTGTGTGTGTGTGTGTGTGTGTGTGTGTGTATAAATGTATATGCACATATATACATATATATGACATTATCAAAGATATAAGAAATAAAATTCTTATGCACAACAGAGTAATATGTTGGAGTATATAGAAAGAAGTGATGGAAACATCCACTTTACGTGTCGTAAATACAAGACATTTTTATTACTTTTTGTCTTCATATCTTAGATAAAGTTTACTTGGAAATGCTCTGAAATGAAGACAGCCCAGAAAGGAAGGGCTACTTAGAAATATACATGTATGCTAGTAAGGAAGGCCAAGTAAGTGGAGGATGAAACAGTTCTCATGTGGTTGCTACAGAGGTATTAATTCACTTTACAATGAAGGCTGGATTTTGGAAGCCCACAAGGGTTGTTTCTACTTGAGACCATTGGGCCAGATTGTTGTACATTCATACATGATGACTATTCACTGAAATTTGCCTAAAGGAGTTACCTGCTCTAGAAGAGTCCATAGAGGATTGTACATAAAGATTCAGAAATAAACATCAAACCAAGCAAAGTGTAGTGACTGGCGAGATTGAAGTTCAGGGTGTTAGCCTGACCAGGATAGCTGAGCAGGGTACCTTAGTAACAACAGTCTTCTAACCAGAATAGACACTCATGAAGACATGCCTTTGGTCTGTTTTGTATATATCAATGGGTTCCGTGTTCTGAGGACCATGTGGCATGGGACATCTTAGTGTCTGTTGAACAAGTTGTGAATGAGGAAATATTTCATACAAAAACATTTAAGCTGAATGTTTTTGTAGCAGGAATGTTTATGTTGATTAAATAGATTTAAACTCATGCCCAACAAAGTTAAATATTTTAGAAGTACCTTTCAAGAGTTCTGATATAACAGAACTATGTCTTGTGGAATACAAGGCAGAAAGCTAGTGTCACACTGCAGTGGAGGTAATGAGATGGAGGCAGGGGCTCACAGCATGGCAGTGAACATGTGAAGAGGACAGAAGCTAAGGAATGTTTAAAAAAGTAGACGATTAATGACAGCAGAATAAGCAGCTAGAGAAATCTAGTGCACAGCAAAATGATCATATGTGATAAAAAATAATTGTACCATCTCGAAGAATCATGTGAATGGTGAGATATCAACTGCTCTTACTAAAGAAACAGTATGAAGAACAGCTATATTTAGTGATGGAATGTTAATTTCTTTACTATGATAACCTTTCAACTACTATATGTATCTCACAACATTGTGTTGTGTACCTTAAGTACATTCAATTAAAATATTTTAAACATAAGGAAAATCTATTCACATGGATAGAGTATGGAAAAGAAGAATAGAAAATCAAGGGGACATGGTGGGATACAAGGTGATGAACACACAAACATACACACACATTGCACACTCACACATACATACACGCAGACTCACAAGGATCTCAAGTCTTCTGATACTAATTGAAACACACTTTCTAGTACAATCTTGAGAACATACCATAACATGGATCAGAGAATATGGCCAACTATTTAAATATTATATTGCTTTCGATAACTTAATTATCTCCATTTTGGTATCAGTTGCACAGTGTAGGATTGGAACCTTTGAGATAGGTATATATGGAACACACAAATTGCTTAATAATCCATAACAACCACCATGTAGAAAAGTAATTAGTGATATATGGTGATGAGTTCAGGACTGCTGGTCAGGATTTTCATACATATGAACTAATTGTAAATGTTAACCTTATTCTAATGAACCCAAAGGAAAAAATGCACAACTAACCCCCAGCTGTGACAAAGTGCCTTGTCATTCAATTTGATGACTGCTGAGAGTAAACATTGTCTATAGGGACTCAGTCTCTATAGGTAGTGTATAATGTATATAGAGTAAACAAACTATATCATGATTACTGTTCTAGAAATACTACTGTGAAACGCTGGACAAAGGCATGTAAGGTATATTACATTGCTTGATAAAGTGAATAATCAATAAATGATAGGTATTATGGCAATAGTTTTAATCCATAATGACTTCAAAAGATATTGTAATTAAAGGGCCCCATCTTTTATACAATCCTCGTGGTTTACTGAATTTCCATGAATACAACAAAATATTTTATCCTACAGTTAAAAGTATATTTAGTTTTTATATTTTAAAATAAAAATTACAGATTTTTCACTCATTCAAACTCATCATCATTGAGTTTTAAGTAAAGTTATTTATCCTCAATTTTCAAATATTATATAGTATATGATTTACCAAATTACAAAACATCAAGTTTATTAGGACTCGATTTTACATGAAAACCACATTTCTGATATTTATCACAAGAACTGAAGAAACAGATGCTCACAACCGTGTTAATAAATAAATACATAAATAAAATCAGATAGGTAGGAATGGTTTGGGAGTCTAACATTCAGTGCTACCTACTGACTCTGTCTTTAAGATACACGTTTCTATATTGTACCATGAAACAGCATTTGCCTTTTCTATCTACACAGATGCCATACTTTTTCCTACATTGATTTTTTTAAGGCTAAACAAATAAATGATTTTCAGTTTTTTCTAGCCTCTGGGTAGATTAGAGCATGATGCATTTCAAAAGCATCCACCTACCTTTAAAGTACGGCTGAAGAATTTCTCAAGGCACTAAGAAAAGATAAAGCCTCCTTTTAAAAGTATTTGCTCACCTTTCTTTAAAAACATGGGAGGGGTTAAGAAACTTGGGGTTTATTGAATTGAGCAAAGCCTCAATTCTATAGTAATCCCTATTCAGGGGTGATATTGATCAATAAAGTCAAAGACATAAGAACCTAAGTAAAATAAACAGTGGTTTTGTTTTTTTTTT
>JADRCC010116227.1:0-10895 GCA_019843855.1 Hylomyscus alleni
AAAAAAAAAAAGATGCTCATACCTTAAGAGGGGATATACAGAGAAAGAAATTATTGTTGTATGTCCTTTGCAAGTCTTCACCTCCCTGGGGGATTTCACCTTGTGTTCAAGGTCAACATCGAATATCTGTGTTCCATTTTGTGAAGCTTTCAGAGCAAAATAGAGATGCCTCGCAATCCAATCAACAGCAATAACTGTAATGTCAGAAACCAGCATATCCTGGAAAAGCTTAACATGGGAGGCAGCCAAAAAGAGTGGTCATCCATTTGCACACTTCCTTAACTGTTCATATCATTACCCATTGAACCTGTCTGTATCCCCAAGCCGCGCTCATTCTATGTTGTGACAACTATACCACACGCCATTTTCTCATGCTGTATATTGCCCCTAGATTATTTTAGTCACTTGGCTTCAGCTCTGATCTGAAGACCCCCTCATTTTTACATACAATGCTTTGTTCAATTAGGGACTCAAATATCAAACTGCCTAATGAACATCTCCAAGTGAGGTACTCCAAAAATAAAAACCAACCACCCTACCTCAAACCTCTTTTTCTCTTGCACTCTGTATTGTTAAAGATGTCAAATGTAACCCAAGGAGTCATTCTGTATACATATGGCCCCCCCTTTATTTTCTTCTCATATCACTATATGGGGAGCTGCTCTCTTCAGAAATCCCTCCCCAGCTTGGCATCTCCTTTCTCACCTCCTTGACTGTCACCTAACTCCTGGCTTTCTGTGGCTCCCACTGCTGAAAGAGAGAGCATTCCTAAACATAATTTTGAAGCTGGAAGTGGCAGTGCATAACTGCAAGGCCAGCTCTAAACGGGTGGAAGAAAGCGAATCAGAAGTCCAGTGTCAGGTTCAGCTACATAGCTAACTTGAGGCCACCCTGTTCTACGTGAGGCTCTATCTCAAAACAAGAAAACATAAGAAAATAAATGTTAAAAAGTTTTTAAAAGGCACAAGTGGACCAGTAAATGACTCATTAAATGTCTTTAATAGCTCACTATGAGTTTCTAGATTGACACCTGACCATTATCCCACCCATCCCCCTGCTTTATCACCCTAACCCACGCCTACACTCCAGATTCCCTCTCCTTCAACTCCCAGGCATGTTGTGGCTCCCTGTTCCCCTACCTTAGCTCTGGAGCTCCTTCTGCTGCTTCCCCCCCACTTTTTCCTGGCTCATCTTTATGCAAAACAGATTTCTGCTATCTACAGAGCCCCACCTTAACCTGGGCTGTGATTCCACCAGACCTTGCTCTCTGCATAACACTTAACATTATCTCTCTTTGATATTAATTCATATTTGGTGAATGACTACCACAGTCCAGATGCTGTGCTTGACCCCTGACCGTTAGTTAACACCTGATGTCTTAATTGATCTCCTCATTTGATCTCCATGGGAGCCCAAAGATCAGATACCACTTAGAGAGTCAATACATTATGCCCTCGGCTCTCATAAACAATTTAGGTATCCATAAGTCCCGTGAAATCATACTCTAAAGCACATCGCCTTAGTCATTGTGCAATACTGCCTCCTAGGGGTAGAGTAACCATAGACCAGCTTCGTAAAGAGCAAGGACTGTCATGTTTTGTCTCCTGGTAGATTTCAGATCTAGAAGGTCCACCTCCATCCCAAGCCCATGTGTTGAAGACATGGTCCAAACCTTGTAGCTATTGAGAACGGGTGAGCCTTTAGAGGGAGTGCTTTGTGAGAAGTCTTGGGGTCACTGGCTATGGGACTCTGGAATCTTGGTCTCTCTTTCTGTCCTTCCTTGAATAAGAGATGAGCAGCTGAACGATCCTGGGGCACTATCTATCATGAAGTACATCCTCACTACCAGCTCAAAGTGACAAGGCCAAAGGATTATAGATGAAACTTCTAAAAGTGGGTGGAAAGAGGCCTTTCTCTTTTCTCTTTAGGGTGATTCTCTCAGATACTTGTTCTATAAAAGAAGCTATCGTCCTCAGTAGCCCCAGAAGCAAAGACAGTTCCTTAAACCCAATAACCAGTCTTGACTGTCACATGCACAAACCCTTTCTGTCTTTACGTCTGGCTAAATGACCACACCTTTAGTTGCTATTTCAATCGTTCTTACCTTGAAGTTGCCCACATTGGCCAACCATTTTAACTACATCCTTCACTTCAAAGGAGTCACAAAGGGAAATACCTTGGAGCTGGAATGATTGCGCAAATTCAGAAGGAAGAGTGAATCTCCTTGAGCGAAATACCCCATTTCATCATCTGCTGTGTACCCCACGGTGCTGACGTCTCCCTCCGGGGAAAATGTCCACAAAACTTGATTTTGATCCATGTCTAGAAACGCAATCTTATTGCCGAGAAGAGATATGAGATATGGACATGGCTTGATTTCTGCAAGCGAAAAATAGACAGTACACGTAAGAAACAAGCTTCAGGCTAGAAACCCCCAGCCGTGTTGAAAATCCATGGGCCACTTTAGGTTCGTCTAACATGTCAACAAAAACTCTTAAGATCTCTGATCCTAAGTTTCCTCAAACTACTTTGGTGTGGGAAAAAAAAGTATTTTATCTGACTTTCAAACCAGAGATGCCATTCTTACTCCTAAACACACCAATCAAAAATGTATACTTTTAAATCATCACTTACATATTTTTAGATAAAAAAATACCTGATGTTTTAGACATCACTATATCAGAAAATGGCCCTGGCCCTTTGGATGTGAAGACTCGAACCTAAAGAATAAAAAGTGAAGAAAAAATTAAAAATATATTCATAGATGTTCTCATTAGCAGTAAATTCTGTGACTAATAAATTATACAGTATACATTGTATACACTTAATAGGTATTATAAATAGTTTGAAGTCATTGGGTTTTGGGGGGTTGTTATTTATTTATTTATTTATTTAATGTGTATGAGTACACTGTAGCTGTACAGATGGCCATGAGCCACCATGTGGCTGCTGGGAATTGAACTCAGGATGGCCCCACTCACTCTGGCCCCACTTGCTCCAGTCCAAAGTCATTGTTAATATCTAAGTATATTTTAATAAACAACTGAGGGAGAAAATATTGGCCTGTACCCACAGTTGTTTTCTGATATAAAAAAGAAGTGAATAATGGTAAATATCTCCATTGTGTGGGAAAGGTCTGGGTGATTCTTTTTTTAAAGATTTATTTATTTATTATATGTATATTAGTACACTGTCATTGTCTTCAGACACACCAGAAAGGGCATCAGATACCATTATAGATGGTTGTAAACCACCATGTGGTTGCTGGGGATTGAACTCAGGACCTTTGGAAGAGCAACCAGTTCTCTTAACCACTGAACCATCTCTCCAACCGGGGCTGGGTGATTGTTATGTAACACAGGTGTGCTCATGTGCTGATTAATTTGATTGTATCAATCATTCCCCAATACTGGCACAAGTAGTCACTAGCCATCACACCTGAAACTTACCAATAGTTGTCACATCTGAAACATATACAATGTTTACTCATCAATTAAGTATTTTTAAATAAATACAAGGTATTCAACTGTTTCCAAGATCAGGTTATATAAAGTAGTTAACAGACATAAAACCATATGAATTATGGTAAGCCAAACTGACTATACTTCCTAAAAGGAGGCTTAGAAGGAGAAAATAATCAAGCCTCCTTATATTGGAAAGCAAGTATGCATTTCATATACATTCTATTTGGATCCACATAGCTACCACAGGAATAGAGACCGGATCAGGATTGTGTGGCATATCATTGCCTAGTCATGCAGCCTTGGGACTTAGCTGACAGACCCAGGGATCAGTTGTGATAATGAGTACAAAATAATTAGTCATGGTAGGTAGCCTACGAGTACTCAAACACAATATTCTGAATGCAAGACCATCGTCAAAGTATCCTTTACCTAAACTGTGCTCTCTCTTTGCCCTCTGTACTCCTGATCACTTGATTTCTCTGCTCACAGTGGAATTAAATTATTAACAACGTAGGAATTCTTTTTTGTTTCGTTTTGGTTTGGTTTTTGGTTTTTTTGAGACAGGGCTTCTCTGTGTAGTCCTTTACTTTGTAGATCAAGCTTGCCTTGGACTTATAGAGATCCTTCTTCCTCTGCCTCCCAAGTGCTGAGGTTAAAGGCGTGGATCACCACCGCTAGGCCAATGTAGGAAGTCTTAGGCCAGTCTTTTAATTAACCACCCATTATTATACTCCAGTACTCACAAGGGGACTCGCAACTACCTATAACTCCTGTTCCCTGGATCCAATGTCTCTAGTCTCTGTAGGCACCTCCACATACATGTACATATGTACATGCAGAAATGCAAGAACATGATTTAAAATAATGAAAATAGATTCTAAAATAAAAAAAAAAGTGTCTATTCCTGCTTTCTCTCTCGTACCTGGAAGGCAACAGTATACCCAGGACTCATGGCCTCAAGTTGAAAAGACATCACTGGGGGTGTAACACTGGCAAACCTCCAGTCTTCAGTTGATCTATTTGTGCCACTTTGTTTAGATATATGATAGAAGATTTCAAATTTGGTTAGCACTCCATTTTCGTGTTTAGGTTTATTCCACCTGAACTCCACCACAACTTCATTCTTCTTGGTGTATCGTCCACTTGACAATATAAATATTCTGGGGTTCTCTGGTGCTGATGGAACTGAAGAGTAGACACACAGATAGACAGGGGATATAACAGAAAGCTGACTTTTATAACCCATGATCATGGTATGGACAACTCGGCAAAAAGCGTTTATCATTGCTCTCATTCCTAAGGCTCTGCTTAGAGTGATAATCTACAGTTTTCTTCAGAAGCCCATATTGATACTTCTGCAAGTCTTTATGATGCCCTTACCACTGTCCTTATCCAAAGATGGCCTTATACCCTACCCAATGTCCTCTTACTACTACTCAAACTCATCTTTCTCATCTGGGCCACAAACAGATGAAAGGTGACTGGTTATCCCTAAGAAAGCATAACATCCACTGTCGTCCTGAGAGAGCAGATTAAATGATATTAATTGTTAGGAGGGGAGGCAACGATTATAACTGCCCTTCACCCAGTTCAGGAGGTAAACTACAGCATATTCAGCGCCTAGCCTTCATTATGCTAACCCTAAAGGAAGCAGAAAGTGGTGGAAATGGCTAACAGATATCCCAAGAGTGTGGCTTAGGCATTCCATCCTTAGCTATGCTAGGGTTGAACCAAGCCATGTATTCCCGGGTCTTTCTATTCCAAATATCCCTCTTCTATCTTGAAAGACCTCAGCAAGGTCTCACACCTTCTCCATTACCGATCTCCTTGCTTCCTAATGTCCCTCACTCACACCTCTATTCTCTCTGCAGTTCCTTTTACACTGTACATCTCTTATCATACGATACCTTGAGGTAGTTTAGATAACAATAGCCCCATAAGCTTATATATTTGAATGCTTAGTAGAATTAGGAGGCGTGGCCTTGTTAAAATCCACGTGGCCTTGTTGAAGAAAGTGTATCACTGCGTGGTGCGGGGGAGGGGGGGGAGGGCTTTGAGGTTTCAAAAGCATTCTCTCTCTCCCTGATGCCCATGGATCAGGACATAAAGCTCTCAGATTCAGGGCTATTCCTCCTTAGGGTTCACCATGCTCCCTGCTATGATGATAATAATGAGCTAACAGTAATTAAAACCTATCTCTTCTCACACCATCTCTGACAATCCACCTAAAGTTTCCGCACTGAAAGACCTTTGGGACCACATCAAGTCGTGGACACCTCCCTCTTCTAGGAATACGTGAGGCATTTTGACAGAGTTGATGGTTTTATCACATTATTTGACTGCTAGAGGTCATGCTTCTCAATTCGGTTATCAGGGCCTCGTGTCTCTATACTAGAAGCAGATATATTCATTTCCACACTCCATAAAAACAGAGTACTCCTATTCCTTACTTAAGAGCTTCCCAAATCTAGTATTGAAGTGGCATATAAGTGCTTAATAAAGATCAGTGACCCTGAATAATTGCCTGCTATGTCACAAATATTCTGAGGTTTGGGCCAAATCCCTTTATTCTTCCTCACTGCTCTCAATATCTGTCAGATGTCATAGGCTCCTAGAGGGGATCCCCTCAAGGATGCAATCAAGTTCATGACCACAGAACTGTACTACCAAAGCTGGGAACCCAAGACAATGTTAAAGCCTACCTTGATCCAAATGCTACCAGGGGGCAGAACATTGCCCAGTTTCCACTATGTTCCTGTCATGACATTCATTGATAAATATCATTGAATAAAATGTGCCATTAAAAAGTTCACTTCCGAGCGGACCTCTCCGTCTACTGAGTTCTCACTGCTGGATCCTCTACCAGAAGTTTATAGAAGTTAAATTAGTGTGATACAATCACTAACCAATATTTGCCAAAAATGCCTTCAATGGAACTAATGAAACTCCAGTAAAAACTCTGGATTAGGTTCTTGCCACTCAGCAGCTATTTCATGCAAGTCTCTAGTGAGTTTCCTTTCTCATGTCCATGGGCGAGACTCTAACACCTGCCTTGTGTACCTTGGAGCTGTGTGGGATCAATCATAGGTGGTAATAAACTTTGAATATAAGTGTGATGCCTGTAAGTATGCTTGGTCTACTTCAAAGTGATATACACTTGTGAGGATAAAGCTGGTGTTCTTTTTTTCAAATATATTTCCAAGAAGCACAAACTCTGGATGCCAGTTACTTATGCTCAGGACCCTGAGTTAACACCTGCTGCTCTTCAGAGCCCGTCCACCTAGTAAGATGCCTCACAGATGCTCCTGAAACATATTTTTGCCTCTTAAATATTACGACTGTACAGAAAAATAGCTCTTAATCTTTCAACAATTCACCTTTGGACTATATTTAAGGGTTGATTCCGATTTCACTATTCTGATCTCCAAGAAGTCATTGAAAGATTGTTGAACTTATACACTTCTATAAAAGTGAAAGTTATTTTAACTAGTATTGACTCTCCATTCCAGACCAGACAAAGGAAAAAAAAAAAAAAACCACTTGTGTCTTATTATTGTTTTAATTTTCTTTTTTAAATGTACCTGATTCAGGTGCACGAAATGATAGAGACGTTTTCTGGCCCTTTCCCCAGTAGGTATAAGGAGTGACAGAAAGATTAAATAAGGTATAGGCCTCCAGCCCTTCCACAGTAAACAGAGGTGAAGACTGTTGTTCAATAGCCAGGAACTAAAACATAAGCACAAAACATTTTTAGAGGAAGAAATTATTAACTTTGTACTCATAACTAACAAAAATTCCTAAATTTTGGTTTACTTCTAAAATCAAGACTTGAAATCTTGGGCACGCAAATTTTGATCATTGTTATGACTCTGAGGTAAACCAGTTAAACCGAAGCCAGGACTGTCATTAGCACAAAGACTGCTGCCCATGTGTTCTCATGGGTGTTCACATGTGTTCTTGTCGGGGTGTGCTTAGTAACCACATGCTGTGGCAAAACAACCAACGAGGTTTGCTTGGCTGAGTGTACACATCGCATGTACATGGCTCCATGATGAGGAAGGTCGTTTGGGAAGGAGCATTGAAACAGCAACATACCTTAGAATGAGTGCTAAATTCCACACTGTAGAAAACTATGCCCCAGTCCACCGCAGGAGGCTCATTCCACAGGATCCGGAAACTTGAAGTGTGTCCTTCAATTCGAAATGACGACTCCTGAACAGAGTCTGGGATAACCTTGGGAGTAGAGGAAAAATTCCCTGTGGGATGAAAAAGAAAGAAACGGTAAGAAAAATAAGCCCAGAGTCACGGAGACCCAGCAGAAACGACTAATACCTAGAATTAAAAGCAGGCTTGCTGGTGCATGCCTGTCATCTCGCCAGAAGGTGGAAGCAGAGGGATTTCGGTTTAAATCAGAACTTTAAGGACAGTCTCAGCTACAAAATGGCTTCTAAGTCAATCTTGGCTCCACCAGACCTTGTCTCCAAACAAACAAATGAATGAATGAACGTCAAATGTTTCCATTCCTTTCAAAGTATCTGTTAAATTGTTTTTAATTTTTGCAGCCTATGATTTTGTTTAAGATTAAATTTGCTCTATACAAAAATACTTTTTTTTTTTTTTTTGGTAAGAATTATGTTGAAAGAAGGAGAGCATCTGTTGAAATATCTATTGAAGAGAAGCATGAAAGTAGGGGTTATGGATAAAAATCTTGTACCCGGCAGAGGCTTGAGAGATGTCTGGATAATCGTGAACTGATTGAATTTCGCCGGCTCCGAAACAGACACGCTGGTTCTCTGACCTATTTCCTGCGCTGTGATGATCCTGAAGCCGTTGATCCAGAAGAGCCTACCACTGTAGTACATCAGGGCATTCTGGGAAATCTCAGACGTGCTCCAGGCTGCAAACTCTGTGATGGTAGCATCCCCACCACTGTTAAAACATAGTATCAGTGAATGTGCATCTGGGAGAGACAAGCAGTCGTGAAATCATGTGCTTCTAAATAAACACATGCACGTCTGTGAACACATAAGCAAAAAAGAAATTTGCAACAACTTTCAACATGTCTACTTACTTTCATATTAAATTGATTTTTAATTTTTTTCTTAAATCACCAAACTTAAACCAAGTTTTCTTATTATCAATAATTATATATATACATATAATATATATATATTATATATATATATTATATGTATATATTGCAAGAATATACAAAAGTTTCAGGCTTAAACAAATCCTTGTGGTTTGGGCAACACTAACATCATAACTTAAATTGTTTACATGTAGTTTTTATTATGCTTCCATTACACTTGCAGTCACAGAAAAATAGACCTAGTGCTAACTTCTTGCAGGCCGTAGGGAAAAGTTGCCATTCAGAAAGAAAGTCACAAAAAAAATGATAAAAAAAATTACTATTTGTTCAAAAAGTTCAATGAGGCCATATGAATGGAAGCAGAGGTCTTGGAGTCACCAAGGACTTACAATAACCCAACACTGGAGACAGCACAATTACAAGGTTTTTTTTGTTTTGTTTTGTTTTTAAAGAAAGTCTATTGGAGGAGGTTGGACAAGCAGATACCCAAAGACCAAAGGATTTGTGGGACTTTACCCAGGATGAATGGCTCCACTTTTACATTTATAAGAGCCCCAATCCACAGATACACAAAATAGCCACTGGCCTGGAAGAGCATCCCTCTCATCTACCTAATAACTCAGTCATCTCACCTGAAATCCAGTTCACATAAAACCAACAACAAAAAAGCCTGCATGCCCGCATGATTATGCCCATGCTGCCTTGCGAGTGAATGAATTTACTATTGGTATAAGGTGACACTTAAGCAGGAGGTAAGCCTGGATACAAAAAATTGAACTGCTCATTTAACTCTTTATAAAAATGAGCACAACACCAAAAATTCTGCATATTGATGAGGCCTATCTCCTTTCACTGGGGCTTTCTCGGGAACTAAAAACACATATTTAGAAAAGCAGAGCGTTCTCTTCGAGCCTTCCAGGGATCATCTTACCTCCATCCTCGAAGGACAGCTGTGTACAGATGAATACACTGATTGCCCTGCACCAGCCAGTACAGGAGCCCGTCACTGAGGTCAAGTGTTAGAGCAATAACCTGAACAGAGAATAAGGCAAGAAAGTGAGCCGGGCCTGAGGACATAGCTCAATTGTAGAGTACTTGCCTAGCATATTTGAGAACATCTGTTCAGTCCTCCATGCTGCAAAAATAAAAAGAAAGTGAATCAAACACAGATTAAAGTATACCTTTGTGACTAGGTCAGACTTTAACTATAGACTTCATCTTAACATCTTTTGAATAATGTGATCAGGGATTTTTACCGTCACTAAATACCAAATCATATAAATATACTTTATGGAAATATACATATATTTCCTAAAATTCTTTAAAAGTCAAGAATACCAGGTATTCAGTTTTATGCACTTAATGGTTCTCTATGTGTGGCTCTCAGCTGAGTAGCACCCCAAAACTTTCAAGGAGTACAGTTGCCAACCCACTCCTGAGCTACTCAGTTTGAAACAGAATGGAATATGGAGTGTAAAAAAAATATTAATTTATAAAATAAAAAAAATAGAATTTGCATTAAACCTTGCCCAAAAGTTAACTGTAACTTTAGACTCTAGTCACATAGGGGACTGACTTTTGTTGTTGCTTCAACCAGTTGTTCTCTAAGAATACTGAACAATAGAAATTTTATCTCAATTACTAGGTTGTGCCCTATCATATTATGATCCCTGGGGGGGTGACACTGAATCTCAAGGATGCTTTAAAACTCTCCTACATAATTCCAGTTTGCCACAAGGGTCAGGTGATTGTAATCCCAGTACTCAGAAAGTGGAGGTCAGAAGATCAGGAGTTCAAGGACAGCCTCTGCTATATAGAGAGTTGAAGGCTAGCCTAAGCTATGTGAGACTCTATTCTTTCTCTAAAAAACAACCAAAAATAACTAAATGTATTTCCTGTTGATTACATCCAAAAATATTCCGACACAGATTATAAAGATGTATAACATGCAGAATGTTCATATGTTATAATCAGATAAACAACTGTATATAAAGCCTCATTTCTAGGTAAAATGTGAAAACTACCCATTATTACTTTTTCTTTGCCTTCTTATTGAGACCCACAACTTTAATATCTGTCTAGGTGGACCCCGGAGGAAATACTGTTTGTTCTAGGAAATAAAGGGCATGCAACAGAAGAAACCATTGAAGGAGTCTTTCTGTTGTTTGTTGCTTTCTTTGGCTTTTATAGATGTGTTTCAAATAGCTGAGAATAGTGGAGGTACCCATAGCATATGTTGATGCCCAGAGGCATTGAAAAGGGTTAAAATGATGACTTCATCTTTAGCAAGATACAACAGTTGAGAGAGAGAGAGAGAGAGAGAGAGAGAGAGAGAGAGA
>JADRCC010116256.1:0-22766 GCA_019843855.1 Hylomyscus alleni
ACACACACACACACACACACACACACACACACACACACACACAGGCACACACACACACACACATACATGCTGTCTCACTATGTAATCCTGACTAGCCTGGAATCTTCCAAATAATGGTAAACAGACATGTGCCAACACACCTAGGAATCATTTTCTTCCAGGAATTTTGAACAAATTTGGGCTGGAAGTTGGGAAGTTCTAGCAAAGTTTAAATATCGTTTTATATGTCACCATTATGTATACCATACCTATTTTTTCTAAAATTGAACCTATTTGTTTTTTGTTTAAAAATAGTAAGAAATCATGGTTAATTTCCATATATTATGTGCTAGCATAATGAATATAAGTTTTTCATCGCTGACTTTAAATCAATAAATACTGTTTTCAATACTAAAAGTTGAAGGTTTAATTTCTTTATTAAATTAAATGATCATGATATGATTGATTATAGTGAATTTTTCAATCAATGAATCATAAAATGGTACAATGAAATTAATAACTGAGGTGCCTTTCAGAATTTTATTTGATTACTATGCAATAGAAAAGCCACCAGTACTAAATATGGTTCAGAATGTGTGCAAAGCATTTCTACTTATAGATAAAATTGGGAAGATATATGATATTTAAATAGAAGTATTTTTCCTCTCCTGTTCATTTATAATTTGATTTTTATCCTCACCTCATTAATACTTTTTAAGAGGTTTTGGAATTGGTAATAAATGATGGACTAAGTTAGATCACAGACTTCATTAGTCTAATACTGATGAGAGGTGAATAGCTAATAAAGAAAGGCAGTGAACCTTTAAGAGCTGAACTGTGTTCATGTTTTCCATGTGATACCTCATATTGTACTATCTACTATTCTATGTGGAGCCACCTTCTGTGGTCCAGGGCAAAATAGTGAGGATGTATGATACCTGAAAGGGACAGCTCTGATAACAAACCTGTCACATTAACTTAAAGTGAATGGTTTCTACTACAAGGATTAGTGTCAGAATAGATACCTTAAAAAGAACATGTACTTGTATATGTGTCAATTTTATACTTAACTCCCCAAAGTACTCCCCTTTCATTGTTTATAATTTAAAGGGCCAAAATAATAAAAGAGACAAAAGATACATTATTTTTTGTTTCAAGGGATATTCTATTGAATACTTTTCATAAACATTAACAATAATTGATTCATACAGATGTTGAATCAAATACTGTGATACAGAGTTGCATTGAATACAGTAAATTAAGGTAGTTTGAGTTAGTTTTTTGATGAATATGAGCAATAAATAGTTCAGATGATTGGAAAGTTTTCCATTTGCTTAAGAATCTGAGAGAACCATATTAATATTTCCATTGACCCATGATCATGATATTAGTTGTCTTGAAAAAAAGAATGGGTGTTATATTAGTTCCAAGATACTACTATAGGATATGTATATCTATGAATAATTAACAAAATGGTCAAGTGTTATTTAAAACACAATTGTCATAATTTGCTGAAATTTGTGAGTTCTCTTTTAGATTAGTAAGTGAAGATGATACTTTTTTGTTGGATTCGTTATATGTATGTGTTTTATGCACACATATTTGGATGTGCAATGCAGAAGCATGTATGCATAGCATGTGTGTGGAAGATGAAGGATAACTTCAGGTGTTAGCCCTTGCGACCTGGTCCACAAGCTTTTGGGAACCAACCTGCCCCATATAGTGCTAATGCTATTGTTTTGATTTGTGACGGCTTTAAATGTCCAGTGATAACTTCAAGAAATTTTAAGGCAGGATTCCATGTGAGGAGGCCCTAGAAAAATAAAATGCCCTAATCTGAGATCCATGGCAGGATCATTAGTAGATATTGTCTAAGTCATGGTAGTGCAGTTCCACCAGAATTTTCTGGCATATGAATACTATAAGCTCACAGAGAAGAACTTTAGACAGTGGACTTCCATTACAATTTTGTGGTTTCTTTTCATAACTCAAGAGAGTTGTTCCGTGTTTATTGGGTTTTTCATATTTCCATAACTGTTTGATTTGGGGGACTAGAACATTGGATTTAACCAGAATGCTTTTAGACTTCAATGACTCTCACCATTACCCATGACTCCTGGTTAAGAAATGGCAGTGGAGTGAATGGAATGTAAGTGCTGTGGCTGAGATTAGGTTGTCTATCAGATTGGGTTGTCTAATGAATTACAGACTCCCTAAGTACATTTGAATTTTAGATAAATAATTGTTCCAAGTATTTTGCAGATCACATCTTTGCTGAGAAAGTATTTAATCTGAAATTTAGTGCTAATTAGGCATTCTGTAGTTTATTTGCTCAATGTATCAAGCATATACTGAGGACTCTACAGTAACCTGTGGTAAGTAATGATAATTGTAGTTGAAAAAAGAGATTCAGAGTACTGTTAAAGCACAAGAAAAAATGAGAATGATGGATTTTTGAGATGGTTAATCATTTTTGTCTGCCTGATTGGATTTGGAATCACCTAAGAAACATACCAATTGGAGTGCTTGTGAAGGTGGGTTCAAGAGAGGTTTAACAGCCAAACATAGAGGCCTGGAGTAGGTAAAAAGAAAAGAAAAATAAAATCAGCTAAGCACATGTATTTTTCTCTCCCTGCTTTCTGGCCACAAATGCTATCTGACAAGCCATCTCACACTCTATCAGGTCTTCTCACCATAGTGGACTGTCTTACTTTAAACCATGAGCCAAAGAAAAAGAAAAAAAAAAACTTTCCTCAGGTATTTTGTCTCAGCACCAAACCATGAGCAAACAAAAACAAACAAACAAACAAAAACAAAAACAAAAAAAAGAAAGAAAAGAAGAAGCTTACCTCAGGTATTTTGTCACTGTACTAATAAAAGGTAAGCAGTACAATATACCTCTGTAGTATATGAACTTATTATCCCTTCTTGACTAGTTCTATTGAACACTTGAACCCATAGTTTGCTGACAGGAGCCTCATATAGCTTCTCCTGAGAGGCTCTGACAGTATCCAATAAATACAGAAGTAGAGGCTCACAGCCATTCATTGGACTGAGTACAGGGTCCCCAATGAAGGAGCTAGAGAAAGGACCCAAGGAGCTGAAGGGTTTGCAGCCTCTTAGGAGGAACAACAATATGTACTAACTAGTACCCTCAGAGCTCCCAGGGACTAAATCACCAACCAAAGAGTACACATGGAGGGACTCATGGCTCCAGCAGCATATTATTGCAGAGGATGGCCAAGATGATCATCAATTGGAGGAGATGCCCTTGATCCTGTGAAGGTTCTATGCCCCAGTGTAGGGGAATGACAGGGCCAGGAAGCGGGAGAGGGTGGGTTGGTGAGCAGGGGGAGGGGGGAAGGAACAGGGTTTTTTTTGTTTTTGTTTTTTTAATTTTTATTTTCTTTTTTTCTTTCTTTTGGAGAGGAAACTGGGAAAGGAGATATCATATGACATGCAAGTAAAGAAAATATCTAATAAAAAAAGAAAAAAAGAATTTAGAATCAGACATAGTACGATTTAGAAAAACAAAGGAAAGTGGAAGTGGCATTTTTTTACTCTTATTATGTCATGGAAAACTATCTGACAGGCTCCATGCTTTAATTGATAAATTAAAAATAAGTACGGCCTACACTGTAGAGTTGTTAGAAAAGTTAAATGAGATAGATAATATAGTTGAAACCATTAGCAGAATATCTGTCACTTGGTTCTCATTAAGAAGTCATATAAATTTTTGATTATCATTATTGCATCATCATGAGAACAAGGGAAAGTTAAGGAGAAATTTCAAAATATCCTTAGAGATATCCCTTCACTAGCTACTTAAATACAATGCCTAAAATGAATAATTCCTTTTCATAATATAGCTATTTTCTGACTCTCAGTTTGTAGCTCTTTTAAGGTTTATCTGGTGCTTTAGTAGATTATAAATTTACATACTCTGTTGCAAAAAGAAATGCTACATTAGTTCAAGTGCCAGAGAAAAGTAAGTCCCTTAGGTATTTTCTTTAAATATGGTAGTATTTTCCAAGAAATAGTTCCCATATTTATTTTTTTTCTAAATATTATCATTATGAGATTCTATAACAAAATATCTGCTCCTATGAGAGAAGATATCTGGCTAATACAGATGAAAGTTGAACTATATATTGCTAAAATAATCATCCTTGTGGAATTTAAGATAAGTATCTCAAATATAAGTTTGTAATGTAAATAAAATTGTATGAAGATGATAATCTGATAAATTTAAGTTTCAAACCATATTATCCTCTCTGGCTCTGAACCCCTACACTTAAACATCATGCTAGAGTGGAGTTTATTTATAAAAATAAGGTAATGCTAGAAAAACTAGTGAGCTACAACACAAGCAATCTGATAGTCTGATGACATTAGTCTCCATACTAAAAAGGATATTATCTTCAGCCTACATTCACAGCTGTTATGAACAGCTCTGGGACATACATTTCCCAGAACCAGGAGAGGAGAGATGGCTTTCTTGTGGTGAGCACCAAAAGGAGCAAAGCCTTTGGTGAGCTTTGTCAGCAATATCTTCTGACATTTCTTTAAGCCTCTATAAGTGAGAGGAAGAAAAGAAAAAAAAAAAAGAAAGATGATGGGGAAGAAAAACCTAAATGGGTTTGTATTTGGTACTCACAGAAGGTACACTTGTAACTCTTTTGGAATCATTTGCGTAGAGTATACGGACTAGATTCCCATTTATAGTGGGCAGAAATTGGAGCTAGAGAAACACTGCTTGGTGACCAACATTTTACTGGTAATATGGGGTGAAAAATGAAGAGTCAATTCACGAAATGTTACCAGTTCTTTTTCAAAATTGTCAGTTGATAATTACCAATCTGCCTTATTTTAAAAGAAGGCATTTCTTATTAAATTTATTTAAGTATATTAAGAGAATTGGAATTTCTAATGCTTAACGGTCCACTCTACTGTGTCAACACACAGAGTATTTTTCCTTGTTAATTATTGGCAAAGGGCACTACTTGACTCTTGCCTAGCTTCACAGTAACACTGCTGATTTTCTTTCAATTTTTATCTGGAGAATATATACAGGGAAAAATCTTGAGTTCCACTGTGTTGTAGCAAATATGTTGTTACTCTTTACACATTTTGTTCTAAAGATGTCTCTGTGGCACAAGTACGCCTAATTTATTGTCATCAGTACCTAGGGCAATTTTAGTAATAGAAGTAACTGAAGGGTAAAGTCAGTGTCACAAATGAGTGGGTGGCATATGAGAGCTTGATGAACTATCCACGAAAACTTTTCAATGCATTTTCTTTATTTTTGGTAGTTTTCTCTACACACACACACGCACACACATGCACACACACGCACACACACCACAGAACTTCCTGTAGAGCGCTGGTCTCTAATGGCTAGGTCGCGAGTTTCTTAACTAAATGGAATGGAACAAACCAGGTGGAGACAGTATCAAACTGGAGAAAATACATTCTTTTTTTTAATTGGATATTTAATTTATTTACATTTCAAATGTTACCCCCTTTCCCAGTTTCCCCTCTGGAACCCCCCATCCTGTCCTCTTTCTCTCTGCTTCTATGAGGGTGCTCCCCCCACCAACCCATCCACTCCCACCTCCCTGCTCTGGCATTTCCCTACACTGGAGCATAGAGCCTTCCTAGGACCAAGGACCTCTCTTTCCATTGATGCCCAACAAGGCCATCTTCTGCTACATATGCGGCTGGAGCCATGGGTCTCTCCATGTATACTCACCAGTTGGTGTTTTAGTCCCTGGGAGCTCTGGGAATCCATCCCTTATACAGACACCAAACCCAGACACTATTGTGGATGCCAAGAAGTGCTTGCTGACAAGAGCATGATATAGCTGTCTCCAGAGAGGCTCTGCTAGATCTTGACCAATGCAGATGCAGAAGCTGACAGCCAGCCATTGGACTGAGCACAGGGTCCTCAATGTAGGAGCTAGAGAAAGGATTGAATGAGCTGAAGCAGTTTGCAGCCCCATAGGAGGAACAACAATATCAACCAACCAGAAGCCCCCAGAGAAAATACATTCTATATAAATAGTAGTATTTGATTTTTAGGTATGGCTAGTAGCTGCCAGACATTATTGTAATGGCAATGTTGCCAGGTTTTCAAAAGTTTCAAAAAGGACCAGAAATCTACATATTTATATTAAATATTCTGATTTTCAGAAATCTTCAATTAATTTAGCTGTTTAATAAGAAATCACTGTGTAAATCAAATAAAAGTTATTTTTTGATGCACTGTGCCCAGAGGCCTCTCTTTGCTTGCCCCAGTGACTGAATATTTCATATGAGCAAGAGAGAAGAGACGAGAGGATTAGAGCATATTTAGACAAATACTTAGGTCATTAGCATCATTAATTCCTTAAGCTCATCTGATGCAAAGGGAATTACAATGACAAAATATAATATTTGCTTTTTAATGAGCTTAGGATCTTTATTAGAATACAGAAATAATTTTTAAAAATGTTAAGTGCCAGTCACTTGGAATACGAAATTATTAGTTCTTAAAGCAATCCAGTTTTATTTATATTATTTAATTCATACAGAAGGAAACTGAAGCTCATATTTATAAATATTTAAACAATTTTCAACACCAGAATGGTGAAATTAGAATCAAAGCCATTCTCTTTTTCCACGTCACATTAGTACTCAATCAAATGCACATATACAGGCTATAAACATCTCTTTTCAGTGATTCATAAAGTCTGTCTAGTCTTAGAATATTAAAACAATCTAATAGTATCTTGTAGCATGAAGATATATGTGTGATGAACTCCCCAACTTTAATACCTTGTGAACTACTTTTAAGAGAAATTGATCATTACTATAGCACCATTCATCTTTTAAGATCCTCCCCTGCCCACATGACTTTTAGTTTATTTATCATTTGATTATTTAGCAGGGAATCCTGGTCCTACTCATGTTACAATGTCACTATTCTATTCTTCCTATAAAAATTTATAAGGGGTTTTGATATATGGCCACTGTAGAATTTACTGGAATCAAAGGACCATTCAAACACTTTTAAATTAATGTGTATTTTATTTTACAAGTAAGAAAATGTAAAGACTATAAAATATATTTTTATTTCCTTTCAAAATATAATAATGATAAAATTCATTAAAACAATACAGTAGGAACTATTAATACAGATTGAATTGTGTTTTGAGTTATTTATGGTAGAAATGTTTGTGTTGAGCTTGAAGACTCATGTCTAAATGGTGTTCTTGAGTGAAAGGGTCTTTTATTTCTTTAGACTAGAAGAAAGCCTGAGTCGTGGACTTACCATGACAGCAAAGTAGTAGGTAATTTGAGTTACCACTAGCTTGCAACTCTATTTGTCTGATAAGGATAGGCATTTGTTATTTCAAGGGCTTCTATCATGTTTTGTTGCTGTTGTTGTTGCTTTTGTTGTTGAACTTCATCAGTGTTGCATTTGGTAATTTTTTGGCCTTCAATTATTTCCTAGAACATTCCTTTCAGATCTTTTAACCCTTATTGCTTAGTAAACCATAAAATATTTAGAACTTTCTATTAAGATAACTCTTGGCAGGATATCCATAATTTTTAAATTAAAAACTATTCAAGGAAGGCATAAAAATGTGCAACAGGATATCACGTCACAGAGTTACAGATTTATATTTATTCTTAACCATATCAGAATATCTTATACTTCTCATAATATTCATTACTTCTTGTTGCATAGTAAACCATGGACTGACTAGTGGTGCTAACTGTTCCCCAAGAATCTTGTCAGAAAAGCAGTCTTATGTCAAATATTAGACTCATGGAGCTAGAATCCCCATTTTATCAAGGTTCCCGACTGATTAATATACAAATTAAAGTCAAAGAAAATTCACCTTTTCTGTCTTTTCCAGATTTTTGTTCCTGAATTCCCTACACTAAACATGGTAACAAATAGATTGTTGGAAATTTATGAATATTTGTTAACTGTTGAATTAATTCTTAAGACTGTGAAATCTATTTTAAAATATTCATTTAAGAATATTTTAAAGTCTAGGAGATATAGTCAAGTAAACGTAGAACATGATCTATGCAAAGACTCTTTAGTCTTATTATATATGGGAAACAAAGAATTTTGTTCTAGTTTTCAATTTCTGGCTCCTATTTTCCTGTTGGATCTAACTTAGGCTTTGGAATTCATATCAGTAATTCTTTTTTTGTTTGTTTTGTTTGCTATCTTTTTAACTTTTATTGCATTATGATGAGAAAAGTTACATGATTTCAATTTATCTGAATTTGTTAACATTTAAAAACATGTTTTAAGTAAATAGAATTAAATCACATTCTTGTTTCCCTTTTGTACCCCCAACTTGTCCCAGAGATCCCCCTTCAATAACTACAATCTTTTTTGTCATATTCCTTAAAATTTATAATATATTATAACAATAAAAATGAGTATTATGAAAGTTGTTTGATATAAAACAACAATCAATTTAACAGTCTTATGTAGATGCTTGTCTACAGCAATACTGAAAATACATACGTTTTTCTCAATATAAATTTTAAATAACTCCAAACATATTAACTGTATATTTCAAAATAATACATCAGTACTAGTATTTTCTTTTCTTTTTTTTATTAGATGTTTTCTTTATTTACAATATCTCCTTTTCCAGGTTCCCCTCCAAAAAATAAAATGAAATAAAATAAAATAAAATAAACAAAAACTAAAACAAATCCCTGTTTCCCCCCACCCCCCAACTCACCACCCCATCCCCTCCTGCTTACTGGCCCTGACATTCCCCTACACTGAGGTACAGAACCTTCACAGGACCAAGGGCCTCTCCTCCCATTGATGACCAACTTGGCCATCCTCTGCTATACGTATGCTGCTGGAGCCATGAGTCCCACCATGTGTACTCTTTGGTTGGTGGTTTAATCCCTGGGAGCTCTGAGAGTACTAGTTAGTTCATATTGCTGTTCGTCCTAACTGTGCAAAGATTGAGAGCTGTTGCAGTAGAAATTTCCAGAAAAAAAATCTTTTGAAAAATCAAATGAACAAATCCCAGGTCTCTGTAATTAAAAACTAGTGTAGTTGAATACATTGTTATAGGTACTGAATTTTAAAGTCCTGAGAGGCTTATAATAGTTGGCATTTGTAATAAGTATACATATTCTATTACTTTACTAATGTAACCATGTAGGGGAACATTAGAAAGATAAGCATTTGATCAAACGACTGACACTATGACCAAGAGAACCCACAACTTTAAAAAATACTATTCAATAAAATGATTTTTAAAATAATTCTTCCTTGGTGTTATCTTGTTCTTCTGGAAAAAGTGTCATTATGTTGTGAATAAATTTTAAAGCTACTATGATTTAAAAACATTTAGTTAAGGATGTCTTTACACTTACTGGATATATTCCCCCCTCTCTGTCTCTTGCTGTCTCTGTCTCTGTCTCTGTCTCTGTCTGTCTGTCTCTCTCCCTCTCCCTCCCACCCCTCTGTTTTTAAACATTTGGAAAGTTCCACTTTTGAGTAACTAAAAAATCATCCTTATTGGTTTAGGAAACAGTTATATTTATGAATGCATTTTTTTTCTTTCCTCATTGACTATCTGTTTTGATGAGTATAGTATTTCAGTCAAATTCAAGCTTTCAGGGGGAAAATCACCTCATTTTAGATGATGTCAGTACAACATGTGGCTAATTTAGTTGAAGTGACATTATAACTGCATTAGAGATATGCTTGATCAAGTTGATGAATATGAACTTCTTACTATTTCTTCCTGGGGGATTTGAAGTAAGTCTGAGATCTATACTCACTGATTTAAGCTCCTGCAAAGTACTTTTTGTCCTGAAGGTGGCATCTCAAAGTTCATTAGTATAGAGGAATTTGAATGCAGACACACCACATACCTTTAATCCCTCTGGCTAGAGTAAAGACACACTTTTAGTATACACATTTAATTCTAAACAGTGACATCTAATTGTTTAAAACACAAAGAAGCAAATCAGAGAAAGATTTGTCAGAATGTGTCAGAGATAGTATACATCAAACTCTCAAGGGAACAGTACAAGAAAGAGAGGAGACTCAAGACAGCAGTGCAAAGAGGGATAGAGAGACAGACTTATAGAGTAGTTTTAACAGAACAGTTTTACAAATACAGGTTGCAGGTGAACTGAGAATGAGAAGGAGACAGAAGATTAGAACAGATGATTGCCAAAATTAGTTTGAAGCCAAGCAAAGCAATTCAGTCAGAAGCTGAGAGAAGCCTGATTGAATCAGTTAGCTTGGAGAGGAGTTTGAGCCAGAACAACTGATTTTAATCAGCCAGCTAGAGTTCAGAGAGAACGAGAAAGGGTGAGCATATTAGGCAGTAAGCTTCTGAGATGACAATTACATGTGGCAAATAAAAGTTGCTTTTTCTCATGAGAGTTGGAGATGTCACTGAAAAAATTAATGGAAAACTGAAGTTATTGTGGTAATGGGAGATAATGACTTCAGAGCTCGGGAAATAATCTTTGTGGAGATGTAAAATTTACCTTGACATTAACACTACAGTGATACTAAATCTTGCCATACTACCTTGTAGATGCAAGTTTCTCTACCATTTCTTTGATTTTATATTAGTGTGAAATAAAAGTAAATATAACATTAAAAGCGACATCTGAAGGAAATTTTAATCACACTTGGTCAATCAGGGGCCTTGCATGTCCTTTATTGTTCAGTTCCTAAGAGATAATCCTTTCTATCATGGCTAAAGCTAGTTCTCTGGAGAATCATTGTTTCAATTTGTAAAAAAGAGGAAAAGAAGTCAATGGCAAATGATTTATTTTAGGAAATGAATTTAAAGGTGTTTGTGTGTATTTGTGAATGCATGTGTGTGTGTGTGTGTGTGTGTTTATTCTTTATACTCATATTTTGTTGATGAAAATTCATAAAATAAACCACACCTAACAAAGATAGAAGATAGATTATGTTGATTTTTACTGAGCCATCCATGTTTGCTTGTGTCTATGAGGGTGAGGATCCTACTATGTAGAATCCTCTATATAGAATATGCCTATGCCTATGGCATCTGACAGATAATGGAGTAGCGTGTTATGTATACAGAAAAATCCCAAAAGTTATTGTTTGAGGATTCCAATTGTCATGACAGTTAATTTGTACTCATCATCTGCTTTCAATATAGAAATGGTTAACTTTGGATAACAGAAAATTCCTCAGCCAGAAAGAAAAATACAGAATTGAAAGTTGAAATTTGATTTTTAGGAACTAATACTGATTTGGAGATATAGATGCAATGTTAAAAAAAAATCTGCTATTGCATTTATTTTTGATTTCAAAACTTGTATTTTTCTCACCTACCAGCTATTTATGTACTAATCTTAGACATTAAACAACGAAGAAAAATATTCTTAACCTAGATACATAAAAATTCTTGATCTTCAAATGAAGATGACCAACTGTAGAATAACCATGATTACAATTTATAAAATTTGTATCCGAGTTGAATTGGTTTATATTACTTAAATGGAAATGGATACCATATAATTTAGGGTGAATGACCAAGTGATGACATATTTCATTATTAGATATTTATAAAGATTTTTCAGAGAATTGTCGGATAAAGTATTTCTTCACATTTAGTTCCTATATTTGTCAACTTATACTTTAAAGCACATAATTGCTTAGCCACTTAATATCAGGTCATAAAAGTGGAGGATAGTAAAAATGAAGTAGGTTTTATCTTAAAATATTCATAAACAGGGCTTAGAGAGGTGGTTCAGTTAGTAAATTACTTGCTGGGATCAGTGCTCATATTCCCAGACTGCACATAAAAACCTAGGTGAAGGGAAGTACATCAAGTCCCGAGTTGGGGAGGTGGAGATGGGAATATCCTTGCTGGCCAGTTAAATTAGCCAAATTGGTAAACTTTGGGTTCAGTTAGACACCTTATCTCCAAAAAAATCACACTGAACACTAGTCACTGACTTCTGGTCTGCAAATGTACACACACACACACACACACACACACACACACACACACAAGCATATACAGATATACCACTCATACAGACAGTATATATGTATATTATATAAGTATATATTTCTTATATTTATGTTACATGCTCTAATTACATACATATATGTATATATATATATATATATATACATATAAACGTTTGGTATGATCAATTAATATTTAAATTCTTCATAAGAATGAAAGATGATAGCAAGAATTACTTGATACATAGAGTTACTTAAGATCTAAAGTGTGCTATAAAATATATTGATAAGTAGTCACTTTTAAATTCCTCCAATGAGAACATAGCCATAAGTGCTAACTGCTTAGGTATAATATCAAAGGTCAGAATTCAAGATGATCCTGATTGAACTCATTTGCTAAAACAAGAAAAACATTAATAAATATTAAATTATTAGGTAGTATGAACATAATTCTCCTTTTATAAAATTGGAGGGAATGAATATTCTTTTTATAAATCATTATCTATAAATAACTGTAGGAAATTAGAATGTGTATTTGTTTTTCCCACTTGAGTTCAAATAAAGAAATCTGCCAACAGCCTAGTTGGAAGAAACATTCTATGAAAAATGGATTTAATTCTGTTTTGAAACAGATTGACATGCAAGCCTGGCTTACTTGTATATTTCTGAAATGTTCTCAACAGAGCCATTAAATACAGCTTCGAAAATCTGGACAAACTTCAGCAGAGTGAAGTAAAAAATACATTTTAGATTAAAGTATTCCTAATGACAGCATGATTCTACTAAAATTTGCAAGACCCTTATATATGGAAATGCTCAGAGTTGTCTTGGAATTCTTGCATGGTATCCTAGCAGAGTTTCTGCTGTTAATACTCTTAATGCCCAAATGTTACCCTATAATTTTCCATAATTTTGCATCAACTCTTCAGGTAAAAGCAGTCTTTATAAAAAGTTTGAGAATTGGAGTTGATTAATTTCTAAGCCTTGCATATGACAGATACTAAGAACTTGTTTTGCTGTCAGATAATTGTTACAATTTCCTAATTGTTCTTAATGCTTATGTAAAGAATCTTGACATTTCAGAAATTTGGTGGGTTCCAGAAACTTCTTCCTTCAGAATCAAAGAAGATCAGTATTTATGTATTTCTTTAAAAAATATGTGCTAAAATAAACAGAGCATGAAGATGACATTTTAATTAATTCAAAGTGGACTTTGGTATAGTCAAAATGCTTTACATCAATCATCTCGTAGTTCTTTTCATTATTCTTGAAAGGGACCCTAAAACTATTATTCAGTCCTTATTTTTTTCTACCCTAGCCACTATCACCCATTAGTCGATTTCAATGGACTTACCTATTCTTGATATTTCACACAGGTGAAATTAAGTAATTTATGGCCTTTGGTGTTTGGCATCTTTCCCTGATGAAATCACTTTGAAGTTCATGTACATTGTAGCATCTAATATATAATACATTATATATTTATAAATAAATATATATTATATAACATATATATATAATATATACATAATTATAAATATAATATATTCATAATATATATATATATATATACACATAATACATATCTGTCTACCTATGTAGCAATATATCTTCAGGAGTCTTTTATCACTGTGCTTTTTTAGCATAATAATACAAGTAGGATTTCCCCTACATCCCTAACCTATCTAGCCTCACCCCACTAGCATCTAACTTATGCTGGGATATCAAGCCTCTACAGGACTAAGTGCTTCCTTTCCACTGATGCCAGATAAGGCTATCCTCTGCTACATATGTATCTGGGGCCATGGACTGGACCAACTCATATATACTATTTGGTTGGTGGTTTAGTTCCTGGGAGCTCTGAGGAGTCCAATTAGCTGATGTTGTTCTTCCTATGGGGTTTCAATCCCCTTCAGCTCCTTCAGTCCTTCCCCTAACTCTTCCATTGGGTTCCCTTGGCTCAGTCCAATGGTTGGATGTAAGTATCTGCATCTGTATTAGTCAGGAACTTATAGAACGTCTCAGGGAACAGCTATACCAGGCTCATGTCTGCAAGCACTTATTGTCATGAGCAACAGTGTCTGCAGATGAGATAGAGCTCAAGGTGCGCAAGTCTTTGGATGACCTTTCCTTCAGTTTCTGCTCCATTTTTTTGTCCCTGAATGTCCTTTAGATCATTTGTGTATTATTGATTATTTTGTTTTGATTTTTCTTTTGTGTTTTGTTTGAAAGGGAGTGAGAGAGAAAGAACATGAAATAGAGTGGGTAAAGGGTTAAGGAGGATCTTGGAAGAATAGGGAATATGAAAAACATGAACAAAATGTAAGGTAAACCATTTTTTACATAAAATGAGAGAAAGGAAATTCAAGGCTGAATTTGTAGATTTCCGGATATCCTAAGACAGTGTGGACAATTGGGGATTGAACATGTATTTCATCACTGAGATATACAATCTTCTGTTTAACTCTGCTTGCTTTAATCTGTGGCTAGATTATTATCATCAAATTCAATTCATGGTGGTATGTTTTCATTTGTTTTCTATTACTCTGATTGACCATCATAACCCAAAGCATCTTGGGGATGAAAGAGTTGATTTGGCTTACATATCCTGAATCACAGTTCTTGTTGGGAAGACAAAGTAGGAACTCAAACTGGGCAGGAATCTGGAGTCCCGAACAGAAATAGAGGCCCTGGAGGAACTCTGTTTATTGGCTTTACTTCCCATGGCTTTCTCATATCACTTTTTTTTTTATATAGTCCTGAATCCTATGACCAGGGGTAGCCTGGTTCTCCTAAATCAGAATTAATTTAAAAAGTGTCACACAGTCTTGCTTATAGGCCAATATAGTGGAGGCCTTTTTCTGTTGAAATTCCCTCTTCTCAGATAACTCTGGCTTGGGTCATGTTAACAACACAATATCTCACCAGAGCATGCTAATATGGTTGCGGCAGCTCCATCCATACATCCAAGCTAAGAAAGAGAAGACACTGAGTTAGGTGCCTAGGAAGAGACTTCTCAAAGGATCTGCTGCGATACCTGGGTCTACATTTCAGCAACTATCTTTTTTTTTCTACAATGGAAGTTTAGAAAATATTTATTGCTGTGAACATTAACATAGTCTATAATGTTATATTTTCAGGGGGAAACAACAAGGATGTGTATATTAAGTAGTTACATTTTAATCCAAATCTACTCAAAAAAGGTTTGTCTTCTTTATGAAGGGCGATGGCTTCAGTTTATTCTTAGACAGGAAAAGAAGGGGGTACTTGATACAGAGAGGGTATTCAATTGGCTTACATAGTCAAGCATATATTTTACTGGTGATATAACCTTTGTTTTCTTGAGCATAGGGACAAGAGATATAGCTAGTGAGCTCTCTGATTTCATTTGTCACTAGATGTAAGGGTGACATTAGCAGTAGCATCTATGAGCATTTAGCCATTCAGAAATTTTGGAACCTCTAATGTCATGTAGATACTGAGCTCTAGTGTCACCGGTGCTATCTCCAAACTTGAGGTTAGAAAGGGAATTAGAATCAATCTACACTATACATTACTGTGTAACAGAGAATGGCATTCTTACCAACATCATCAGTACCCACACATGTGTGGATAGGATGACTAGAGCAAAAGAAAAGGGAAGGTATTTTCTGAGATTGCTAGAACCCTTCAGGCAAACTCAAGAAATATATCTGTGATGAACAAGACTGGTAACACAAGGATTAAAAGGGCCAATACTTTCATTGCCATTACTTAATAAGGCTGGTATACTGGTAAAATTACACTTTTTCAGTGTTTTGATGTTGTTGCTCAATGTCAATAAATTCATACTTCTACATTACAATTGTCCTAAGAAATGTATATATAGATAAAAATATCTAAAACATGAAAACCACTTGAAATCTGTCCAGTTTCATTTGTTCTTATTTTACTTAATGTTTATTACTATGATGGGCAGTATAAACCTCACCCTTATACTTGTTCCTCCTATACCCTAAACTATTCTGTAGGAGTTTCTAACAAAATGTTTTCTTAAGTAAAGTTTACTGAATAATCTACCATTTGGATTTTTCATGTGATAATGTATATGAAAGGACTTTGTCCATAGCAAGAGATTCTTAGCATCACGTTGTCAGTATAGATTTATAATTGTGTACCTGAAAAATCAGTAGTTGAAAGAGTGTTAACAAATAACAATTAGATTTTTCCTGTAGTATTCCAGGAGCAAAAATGGCAGGAAATGATCATTTAAGAAAAAGCAAGCTTTTAGAATTGCATCTTATTAGAAGAGTGGTTCACAACCTGTGGGTCATGGCCTTCTTGAGGGTTGAACAAACCTTTCACTGGGGTCACATATCTGATACCCAGCATATGTTCAAATTATGATTCATAACAGGAGCAAAATTACAGTTATGAAGTGGCAATGAAATAATTTTATGGTTTGGGGTCACTACACCATAAGGGACTGTATTAAGGGGTCACAGCATAAGCAAGGTTAAGAACCATTGTGTTATAATATTCATCAATAAAATGAAATGGCAAAAATAAATGAAAAGGCCAAACACAGTACAAGGGAACTTCACTGTTCTGTGATGGTGGAACTGTCAAAGTCCAGCATTTTCCAGTCTTGACAGATCATTTGAGAGTCACCCCAGGCTTCTGGCAATGCACGACCTGCCCTTTTCTGTAATATAGAAGTACCAAGATACTGCTTCTTCAAATCTCAGAAATAGCTGGGTGAGCAAATATATGTCAAGGCAGTCTAATCCTTGACAAGCTATTCCTCTTAACAATCTTGTTAAAGAAAATTAAAATAATAAATTGAAATAGCATCAAATTAAAAAAAAAATCTTCTCCAAGCTTCCCAAAGTTAGGCTAGACATATTAATACTATGAGCTACAAGAGCTGCAGTTGCAATGGCTTTAATAATGTGGTCTAATGAGTTGGAAAAATGATGGCTTGGTGGTTGCATGGCTGAACAGTATAGATGATGGTTCAGCTCAAGCAGAGTCTGTGATGTGTTCCAGAAAGATGTATGAAATAGGATGAACAATATTATGATAGAAGAGATTCTTGAATGAAAGGGAAGGTTTTGTTTTTGTTTTGTTTTCCTGTGGTTCAATCACTTCTTAGTCACTGTATAAATTTATTTTTACCTTACTAGACTCCATTAAAAACTCGAAGGAGAGCATTGGGAATCTAGTGGCAAATTTTGCAAGGGGTTGGCCATAGCTATAGTATCTATTTTAGTGATGAGATAATAAATGTAGAAATGTTAAGAGTAAAGCCATATGCTTTACTACACTTATCTTCTGCCTCATTACCTGATAGGAACTTAAGAATTCATTTGGAAATATTAATAATAGGTGATTCTCACCAAACAAAGGACATACACTAGCTGGAACTCCTTGCTCATAAGTGGCAGATGTGCGGCTTGGGTCTTCCCAAAAGCTGTTGCCTGTCTGTGGGATATATTCTACTAGCTGAGCTGCCTTGTTTGACAGTTGGAGAAGAATCACCTAACCTTTCAGGCACTTGATGTGCCAAGGTAAGAGGATATCCAGGGGGCCCACCTGCACAGTGGATAAAAGGAGGGGGATTGGGGAAGGATTGTGGGAAGGGGTGATAACAAGGGGGAGAGTGAGCAGGATGTAAAGTGAATAGGTAAAAAATTAAATTAAGTAAAAAAATCTACAGGAGAATAGATTGCATCTAAAAATAAATTCTTAAAAGAAAGTAAATAATATAAATGATATTGATTGATTTTTAGAAAATATTTTCTTATATTGTTCAGAAAAAAGATACTAAAACTAAATGGATTCCTATCTTGTCATAAATTTAGTTTTTGAACTATTTGAAAACTTCCTTAATACTTATACTAAACTGTTTTCCTCTCTGATTAACTGAATATGGGAAGCTGAACTATTCATCATGGAAGATGCTTTTTCACGGGATACCATTCTAGCCCTCTCAGCTCTAAATGGATGCTAATGGATCAGATTCCCTGCCTATTTTGGAATGCACAAAAAAATCTTATGGATATTTTGTGTTTACTATACAGATTAAATTTGTGTATTATTTTGTAAATTTGATCACTACGTTATGTACTATATAGTGCAAATAAAAATGTGAAATACCTTTGGATACTTTGTCAGGGCTACTAAACATGTATACTTGATTGTTTTTTAGATTCTCTTTCTATAATGCCATTTGTTTTTTAGCCCAAATAGTTTTATTGTTAAGAAAAATCTTCTTTTCATGTGGTAGCTACTGATCAGAATTGAACAGAATGGTACAAAGTAGAAAGTAATGTGATTCAGGCCTAGGAACTTCTCTCCAGGGTACCAACAACGTGTTAATCTACAATCTTAAAATAAAGTACATAATGAGTTCCATCAAAAATATTATTATATACTACATGATTTACTATTTTTAAAATGAATTGAATTAAAATCCATTAAATGTTTATTGAATAGAGTAGAGTTGGAAATCTATGACTAAATCCAGCCAGCTTCTATTTTTGAAAATAAATTGCTATTGGAATCCAGCCATGCTCATTTATGTACATATTCATTACGGCTGCTTTAGCAGGCAACAGTGATATTGGGATTGCATACATATTACAAAGCTCAAATATTTGCTATTAACATTTATCTTATAGAAAGTGTTTAATGACATCTGCAAAGTAACTTTACTCTCATAATTGTCATTTTTTTCTGCATGATATGTTTTGCATCCATAGCATAACAACATGTAAATATCTAACTTTAAAAGAATTGAAAAGCGTACTTTAGTTCCCCCTTTCATATATAACCTTTCCATTTTCCTATTATTCTGTATAGAACCACCTTGAATTTTCCCTACTTCACTATTCCTCCTTGCTCTCTTCACTCTCACTTGAACATACCTCAGTGCGACATTCATTGCTAAGCACTCCTCTGTAATCACTTTGTTCATGCTCCCCAAGTGACTTTTGTATTGGCAGCCTGGGAATGAAACATTCATAGTTCTCATCTTGTCTGACCTATTATCACTGTTCAGATGCAATGGACTTTCTCCTTCTTAAATCACTTTCGCCCATTGGCCTTCAGGACATGGCTCTCTTTCACTTTGGTTTGTATTCTTTTCATCCTCCCACTATTAAGCATTGCAGTGCCCTAGGGCTCCATCCTTAGATCTCTTCTTTTTCTCTGTCCTTACTCACTCTGTAGGTGCTCTCATCATATTTTAGTTTTAAAGAGTGCCTGTGTATGTGAAGATTTTCACACCATTAGCTTGTTCCTTTACACTGGGCTTCAGTCTCAACCATACATCTCCATTTGAATGACTAACAAACATCTTAAACTTAAGCAGGTTATTAATCAAAGTCTGAATTTACCTCTTATACAGTAACACCTTTCACAAGGTCATCTTTGTTTTAATAAGAGTAAATAGCAAATGCCAATTGTTTAGTCAGATATGCAGGCCCCATTTTGATTCCTTCCTTTCTTTCAATTTCCAAATGAACTGATTAGCAAGTCCAGGCTGGTCTACATTTCAAAATATATACCAAATTAGACCATTTCTTACTTTTTCTACTGTTTCTATGCTAGTCATAGCTACCATTGTATTATATCAAAATCATTTCAAATCTCTCCCAAATCATTTCCTTTATTCTTACACTTGATTCAAGAGCTTTACAGTGGGCCTACAATCTTTTATAGATAGAACACTGTCAAATCATGCCCCACCCCCCTCCACTCAGAATCATCCAGTCAGTTTTCTTGTTATGATTAATCCTCACTTCTCTTGTGGCATATGAATCCCTATATAACTCTTACCTGATCTAGTAACTTTTCTTCTCTGATTTCATACATCATATACTTTCTCTACCCCTCTCTCTGTGGTTATACTGTCCTCTTTATGGGTTTGCAAGCACAACAACTATGCCTTCCTACTTAGCTATACTGTTTCCTCTACCAATATTTCTTTTTTCTCACATAAGCACATTACTTCTTTCTTCATCTCATGCAGTAGGAAGACATAACAAGCTTTAATTTATACACAATAACATAAAGCATGTTAATTGCATATGTAAAAGTAAGTAAACAATGAAAAATCGAGAGATCAAAATAAGTACAATTTTAATAATGGATTAAGCACACAATAACTTCTGAAATTGGAGATGTGGATATTACTATTGATCTGAAAAGAATAGATGCATGTGAAATACTACATTCAAAACTGTACTTTATAGCTTTACAGAATACAATTAAAATATGTCTACTAATCCTTAAAGCAAGACTAACCACAATGTCATGAGAACTAATAAAAATTATAGTTAAAGACTTCATGGACTTCAAATTTTAAATATCCTTGTAAGTGATTCATGGTCAAAGAAAGACTTACAAACCAAGTCAAACACTTAGAAATAAGCTTTAAGAAAAATTAAACACATTAACTCCTGTGACATATAGATGAACCCTTAGAAAGAAATTTATAGCTCAAATACTTGTCTTAGAAAAAGATGAATCAAGGTTAATGTATAAAGATGATAGACAATTGAAAAAAGGAGAATCTTAGAGAAAAAAGTGGTTGTAATAATACAGAGATGCCTGGATAATCTATTTATATTTTATTTCATGTAATAGTAAAAGTTACATTTGCAATGTACATGATGACATTCGGTAAAATAAGCTGGTTAGCATATTTTATTACCTCATATATTAATAGTGAGAAAAGTTAAAATGTACTAACTGGGAATGTATTTAGCCCTGTGGTATACTGCAGATTGGAAAGATTTTAAGATCCAGAGGTCAGAGTACAGTGCTGTGAAATACTGTCTTCTAGCTGTGATGAGACTGTTGTATTCAAGAACTCACAGCAAATGTGTTTACCTAATAAGACCAAGAAATGAACTGTACAGTGGTGGCGTATGCATTTAATCCTAGCACTTGGGAAGCAGAGGCAGGTAGATTTCTGAATTTAAGGCCAAGCCTGGTCTACAGAGTGACTTCCAGGACAGTCAGGACTACACAGAGAAACTTGTCCCGAAAAATCAAAATAAAATAAAATAAAATAAAATAAAAGACCAAGAGACGATCAACTCAGTCATCATTCATCATGGATGGGAGACAGACACATAAGCCTTCAACACTAGCTGAGAAGCTATTGGCAGCTGACAGTTTCTATGGAAGGCATACTTCTTTGTTGCGTGTCTACTGGTAGGTTATTTATGTCCCCTGTAAATGACCCCACACTCATGTACATTTAATATGGCCAGCACTAATTAGACTCAGTGGACTATTTCAAAAAGTCTTTCTAAAGATCATATAAAGTTGGGAAGGGATCTTAGAGGGGTTGAATGGGGAGAGTAGGGGATTAGACTTAATTAAAATACATTGTGGGTATGTAAGCAATTCTCAAAAATAAATAAATTTAAAATGAAAGAATGAAAAACACTTATACACATAGAATAAAGCAAAGCAATAAAAGCAAAGCCATAAGCTTAGAAATATTTTTGTCATTAGTATGTTGTTTCTGTAATCAATAAGTAAGGGGCATAGTAAAAATTTTAAAACATCTATTTTGAGCAAATTTCCATGACTTATGATAGTTTGACTTCTGATATTTTGACTTTATAATGGTCAAAAAACAACATGTGTTGAGTAGATATTATAACTTGGATTTAAAACTTTTCCCTGGCTAGTGATAAATAGCATATTACTTTTTTTCAGTTTTATGCTATGGTAGTGAGTTGTAGCGTCCAGGCAATTGGGCAGTCACAATGGCTGACAATTCTGCAGCAGACTGTATGCTGAACAATATTAAGAAATTTAATGTATTAAACATGTTTTATTTTTCATTTTAAACTTACTTTTAACTGATACATAAAACAAAAATTGTGCATACTAATGGAATACCATTATATATAACTATTCATGCATCTATGGTACAAGTTTTAAATTAAGTCAAGCATATTAATATCTTCAAATATTTATAAATTCTTTGGGTCCATGCTTTAAAGATCTTTCCAGAATTATATCTCATAATCATATAGTCACCCTAACAGTAAAAAACATTGTTCTTCATCTAAATTTATTTCACTAGTTTTCATCAACATTTTCCATTTGTTGTCTACCTCTACTCTCCAGTGTCTTTTGGTTTCTTTGTGTATTTTGTGTACTAATCCCTTGTCTGTCAGATATGTCATTTTTGAATATGTTCTACAACTCTATAGGCCATGTCATCATTTTTCCTTCAATCTTTGGAGTTGGTGTAATGCCATTTGTCTGATTTTTGCTTTAGCTTTTTTTTTAATTTTAATTTCTTTTTCCAAGCTAATGCTATGAAGTGTTTTTTCTCTAGTTTCATAGTTTAAGGTAGTAGTTTTAAATTTTAAATATAATTGGAATAGATTTTTATATTTGACTTGGAGACTGCTTTTTTCTTCTACTGTGAATATCTAGTTTTCCTTTTACTGTTTGTAGAGAAGACTGATCCTTCTTTAGTATACACTCTCTTAAAACATTAAGATCTGTTAGTTTGTTGTAGATATGTGGATTTCCTTCTGGACCTCTATAACATTTCATTTGCTAACCTACATACTATTTTTTTATTAGATGTTTTCTTTATTTACAATATCTCCTTTCTAATGCCAGTATTACATTGTTTTGATTATTACAAATTTGTATCTTTTGAAGTCTGGTAGTATAGCACCTCCTGCTTTGTTGTTCTTTTTGATCAAGATGATTTTGATCTCTCACATTCTCTCTCTCTCTCTCTCTCTCTCTCTCTCTC